>VDFB02302971.1:0-41156 GCA_007258455.2 Sequoia sempervirens | reverse complement strand
TGTAACATGTGATTGAGAGTTTATGAATTTTTTTTTATAATCATTGAGTATTTTTAATCAGATAGTGCAGCTCTTGCTGAAATGTGGCATAACAAACAACAGATTTAAGCAAGGGCATGAAATTTAGAAAAAAATAAAGCTAAGGAATCCCCCAACAAGCAGATCAGAGGTGTTAAAAATTTTTTAGAGGATGCATCAATCTTCAGCAGCTTGAAGGAGGTTTGGTAGTGTTGTTACATACAAACTAATCTACAGTTTATGAATGGTATCTACTACCAGAATCAGCTGAAGTGTAACTAACTAGTTTTCCTTAAGAGAGTTTCCTTTGCATTAATGAACTGGAAAGATAAACAACCTGAACAATAACTACTTTTACATACATCAACTAACTTTTAGTTTTTCATTTTCAGCTGAAATGGATCAATTAACAGTTTGCATAACTGAAAACCACAGTTGATTTTGAACTAACTTTTCCATTACTTTTGAAATAAATAGAGCATTTAATACAGCAATGAAATAAACTTTATAAAGTAAACATAACTGAAATACGAGAGAGAGAGAGAGAGAGAGAGAGTTATAAGAAAGTACAGTCTGAAGGCTTCCTGCTGGATAGCTTGAACAACTCTCCCTCTTCAAGGGAAAAGGAAATATCATCAAGGGCTTTTCTGCCCAACCAAAGATCTACTGGTCTCCCGTGTTCCTTCAACTGACGAAACTCGACCCTTCACGAGGGTAGTCTATAAAGGTTTTCACAAATACCATCATGCCATCTAAGTCTAGTGTCAAGAACCTATACGGCCTAGTCGATCTCTCACTAAAGGATCTTGTTGTGACCTTTTTCACACATTGCCCCATTGCAAATGGGGACCCCCTAATTTTTGCTTCGTTTCGAACTTTTGGCTTGATTTTAGTTTGTTTTGTTGTTGTCTCTCTTTTCTACTGTCTGTCTTTTCAGGATGTGCCCGCCATTGAATTTAAACGTGAAATTTTGGCTAAGTTTGAAAATTAGGGTTTCCATCTTTCTGGTTAGTTTGAGGTCAAACAAGGTGAATAAATTGAAAATTGAGACTAACGTTGATGTCAGTGTGCTTTTAGCAAGTTTCCATTGAAGTTTCATCAGATTTTGACTACTTACTATTTTTAGTAAGTGTGCAATTCAGGGCGTTCCGTCAACATTTTTTGAGGTTTCAATAGTCACACTGCATCCAGAACATCTCAAGTTACTCACTGGCAAAATTTGAGTTGAAACGGGCAACTTTCTATTTTTAGCAGTTCAGCTTCTGGAGCAAATTTTAGGGCTTAGATGCAGAGTTTTTCAACGCATGTCTGGAGATTCCTTCTGGGTTCTTAGAGACCTTCGCGATGGTGTGACATGCAAAACGAGATAACGACTTTTAGAATTCAGTCTTCCGAGGCTATTTTTAGGGTTTGCATGTTAGGGTTTTCTTTGCATGTCGGCATATTCTTTATGGGTTTTTCGAGAACTTCGCAGTGATGTGACATGCAAACAGAGATGATCACTCATTAAGGAACTTACTATTTTTAGCAAATCCATCCCGACAGCCACCTCCCAGCACTTCAGAATCACGAACTGATCGCAATGCAACAAAAACGCAGACAAACGGAGATCATTTGATATGCATGCAAGTCAAACTAGGGTTTCCAGCTTCGGGGCCCGAAAAGACGGGTAAAAAGTCAGAATTTTCAAAAACCGATGTATATCACCGTGATCAGATCTTCCAAGCTATCCGCTAGTAAAATTTGAAGGCAAACGGAGCACTTACCATTTATAGTAAATCATTTCAGAAACTGGCTAAAAATAGTAAATCAGTGACAGGGGCTAGTGTCAGCAGGCAAGTCACCCGATGAGGAGCGCGCTATTCAAATTTCAAGACAAACGGAGTTGTGGAAGTCATGAAACTGAGCAGTTACTAAAAATAGTGGTCCACCTCCATAAATGTGCTATAAATAGCAGGTCAGCATGCAGCATCAGTATGAACAAGTCAAGTAGCTGGTAAAGGCCCCATGGCGTGAATTTCAAGGCAAACGGAGTTGTAGAAGATGGAAAATCAAGCACTTGCTATTTTTAGCAGGCTGAAAAGGAGAAATTAGGGTTTCCTAAATCAAGGGTGGAACACGAAAGTCAGGCAGAAGTAGCATCCAGCCGTGGTCACCACACTTTAGGCAAACGACACGTGAAATTTGAAGACATTTAGAGCAATTGCTATTTTTAGCAAGTTGCTAAAAATAGCAGGTGCAGAATGGTATCAGGCCCTGACAGCACGACCACACCACGAAGTTCAAAACAGGGCAAAAATCAGGCCTTTCAAAGGTCAGAAGTCAGTTCAAGGCACAAAATGTGGAGAACTTTCTAAAAGTAGAAAGTCAGCACAAATTAGGGTTAGCAGGAGAAAATCACCCTAAATCTGGCAAAGGGCATGAAATTTGCTAAAACTGATAAATTTTCAAGTCCAGCATCAAGATCCACCTTAAAAGCTGAAGATGGATGAAAACTTTGCTAAGGCATATAAAAATGGAAGCTTGCCTAGGCAAATGCGCCCCAAGTTGAGAGGAATGGCTTGAAATTTTCTAAGTGTAAAAAATTGGAAGCCCAAGCTATGATTTGCGCCTTTGCTAGAAGAGTGGACCTTGAAATTTTCCAAGTCTTGAAATTTGAAGCTCCAAGGGCAAAATGCAGCCAAGTTTGAAAGATGCCATGAGGAAATTTTCTAAGTGTAAAAAAATTAGAAGCTTAAGCCCCCATTTGCGCCCTTGAAAGAAGATGGAGTAAAGAGTTCATTAAGTGTTACAAATTTGAAGTACCACCTGCCAAATGCGCCTTGACTTGTGGAAGGTTGAAGAAAATTGTCTAAGGCGTTCAAATTTAAAGAAGACCCTCCTAGATGCGCCCAAGGTCATGGGAAGAGTATAAAATATTCTAAGGCTTTTGAACTCAAAACATAGGGTCTAAAATGCGCCCTTGAGGTTGAAAATTGATAGAAAAAATTCGAAGTCATGAAAAATGAAAGCTCAAGGGTAGAATGGCGCCCAAGACAAGGAGGAGGTAATTGTGAATTGTCTAAGTATAGAAAACTTGAAGTATGCACCTCTATATGCGCCCTTGCCAAATGGAAGTCAGATGAATGATTCTAAGTCTGGAAAATGGAAGTAGGAGGTCCCATATGCGCCCTTGAAGTGAGAAGGAGTTGGAAATTTACTAAGTATGTCAAAATTCAAAGCATGACCTCTTAAATGCGCCCCAAGCTGGAGGAGTGGGTTTTAAAATGTCTAAGGGTTCAAAATTTGAAGCTATACCCCTTGAATGCGCCTTTGACTCATGAAGACTTAAAAGAATATTTTAAGTGTCTAAATTTGAAGCACATCCCTCCAAGTGCGCTTGGAAAGCATCCAAAGTTTGAGAATGTGAAGTGGGTCCCTTTGATGGACGCCTTAACTTGAAGATAGAGGATTTGAACAATATTCAAGGCGTTGAATTCATGCACAAGAGAGAAAAAAAAAACAAGTGGCATTAAGACTCTTTGAATACGCCATAGGAAGAATGAAGGAGATTCCAATGCCTTGGAGGTGTGTCCACCTTGTCTTGTATGCGCCCAAAGATGTTGGAAGAGGAATGTACGCCCATACAAGTTGATAAAATATTTTCCTAAGCATTAAGCATTTAAATGATATCACCTTAGGAGAAATACGCCTAACTTGAAGGAGTATTAAAATGTGCCTGGACGTGAGTAAAAAGTTGGCAAGAAGAATTTGGAAGATGCTAGCTCCATAGGGATAATTAAAAATGTTCAAGGAAATGAGTAAGGAAGTGCGCCTGGATTAAATTTGGATTAAATACTTTTTCCTAAGGTTTAAAATTGAAAAATTAAATGAACCCCTTCATCTGGAGACCCATGAATTCAGCATGTTCTGGAGATAATTTTCTTTTGGGTATTGAAGATCTTCGACAAGGAATGGATTTCAAAGTCTTCCACAATTCGTCGAGGCCTTCAGGATGGAGATTTTTGATGGGCACAGGATTGATGAGTTTTCCTAAGGGAAAATTTGAAATTTTTTCTAAGGCAAAGTGAAGAAAATGTGTTTTCAAGGTAAAATGCTCCAGACGATGAATTTGAAAGGAACTGCCTAGGTGAATTTGCTCAAATTCTTCGTGAAGATAATCTTCCTGAGCCAGAGATGAATAAAATCAAAATTTTCAACGCTTCAGCTGGTGGAATAAATTTCTTGAAGAAGATGCAGTTGAATTTAATAGTTTCAAAGGATGATACGCCCTTGAGGAGGATGAAATTTGTCTAAGGCATTGAAATATGATGCACAGGTGTTGTATGCACTAGCCTACAGATCACGAAGAAAGCAAAGATGGCTAGAGAAAAACGACGGACCCTTGATCAAAACATGGATATCAAGTGAGTAAAGTGGATTTATGTTATTAGATGTTCTGATGCTCTTCTTTTATCTGTTTTGCAGGATAGGCGCCAAGGCTGGAGCACGAGGACTTGAAGCGATGAAGCAAATAATCCAAGAAGATAAAACCTCAAAGGAAGAAAAGTTGCAAGAAATGGCTAAGTGTTGAGACTTAGTGACAGAGAGGAAATGATCAAGTCCAAGATAGAAAAAGGATGAAGGCCCAAAGGTTAGAAATGGAAAACCGAGCAATTCAAAGTTGAAGAACAACATGAAGGAGGAAAATCATCGTCGATCAGGGAAAAGAAAGTTGTAGGCTTGATGTTCAAGAATTTGAAGCAGTGACAACCAGACTCATCCGGCTTGCACTCAAGAAGAAGATCAAGAGCAGTGTGAACACGTTTCAAGACAAGAATCTTCTGGATGATGGACATTAATGGCTCATTTATTACCCCACTCCTCTTGGTGGCGGTTTTTAGGGTGAATCTTGTTTAGGGCTAAGGTGGCGCAATCTGGGCCATCGAGCCAATTGTAATATGAGCCGTCCGTTGGACTTGGCCAACTATATAAAGGGGCATTCCCCCTCATTTGTACCTTCATGAGACATTAAATTAGACAGTAGACATAGAGTAGAGGGACAACTTAGAAGTAGCTTAGTATAGATTGATAGAGTAGTTTGAAGAAGGAAAGTTTTTCCTTTAAAACTTTTTAAGAAATTGTTGTGAACACTCTCCCAATAAAAATAATTTTCATTGATGGTGAATTTCGTCTTTTGTTGTGAGTAGCTAGCAAGGTTTCTTCATCCTTCTACTTCAAGTAGGATTTTAGAGTAAAGTAGAATAAATTTCGTTTCATGCAAGCAGTAGATAGTAATTGTTGAATGTGGTCTTCAATTTGAGCAAACTTCGTCTATCCATACCACTAGTGCGTTTGTTGACGGTGAATGTGCCTTGTGTGGTCAACTGGAAACTCATGGACTTAACTTTGATTACGATCTTCATGTTGGTATGCGTTGTTGTGATGGTGTCTTCATTGTTCAATTGTAATCTGAATATCTTTAGTTACTCCCCTTTGAAGATTGCACTAGTTTTGTGGATGCTGTCCGAAGTGAGGCAAAGCGGAATCTGGTTAAGGCTTGTGAAAATTGATCTCCACGTCCCACGCGTAGATTAGTCCATAGCATCTTCTATCCCTGCATTGTTTACATTCAGTACTTTCTGGTTAGTATAGGAAACTTGTGCTTCTTTGATAAATCTGTCGAATTGTGAAAACCCCTTCCTCTATTGTTGAACAATTCCGTAAGTCCCCTTGAAATACCAGCAAATCACATCGAGCCAACTGAGACTATTCGCACTAGAGGAACCTTGGAGTTGAACACACGAACTCTCTCGCAATCTTAGCATGCTGGATACTTTGATCAAGAGAGAATAGGGTAGCCGTTGGCGATTTTATTTTGCGTTGGTGCGGTCACGAAAAACACATCAACAGATCTCCTAATCAGAAAGACCAATTTAACCAGGAGTATATTTGGTTCTTGATGGCTGACCAATGCTTAATCTAAGTGTAATGACCCCTTCTAGGAGGCATCCCGATTTTTTACCGAAGTGACTATTTCGTGACACAAAATTGCTTAACGAATAGACTTCTATAAGATTCTCTTCGGACTATTGCCCGCTATTTGGCCTTAGGATGCAAATTATAAATCTTTATGATGGATTTGTACAAGGTATGCAAGCTTACATCTCAATATATTAATGATTTTACAAATATATGTAATAATCTGTCCCTTATAGGGATTATGAATATTTATTCTCTGTGGGAAGTATATATGAATATGAGATAACATTATATCAATCTTACATCAATATGGAATAACTCATATATCAATATATCATTATGTAATTTTATACATCTATATATATCAATATATCCTTACACATATACTTTATCATGTATCATATAAACCACCAGTATATATATATATATATATTCATATATTTACTCCATATAGATTACTTCATGTAACATATATGATACTCTATATATATAGTATCTATAACTATTGTATATCACTTCATATATCATGGATCATATATACTATTAGTCTACATATATGTGTTATATATTATTACTCTACATATTCTGATATATATATATATATATTATTCCTCTACATATTTTGATATATATTATTACTCTACATATAGCTGATCAGATATATTATCATTTGTTACTTTATATGTATCTGATCATAAATAGTAACTTATTCCCTTTAAACTTCCCCCACCTATGCTTCTTTCTACTCAGAAATATAAGTATCTCTTTACTTATTTGAAACCTGATCTATTTCTTTAATTTATTCTATTCCTACCTTTCTCCAGCCACGGTGGCACTAGCCTATGTTCTTTTTTATTCCTCAATTCGATGTCCTTTTTCTCCTTCCTTCTATACTCAAACACAACTTTGGGCTGCTGCTGGGGCCTGTGTTTCAGACCTTGCCCCCCTTTTGAATGGCAATGAACTTAAACAAAGGATATATCTTGTAGAAAATCCACCATTCCTCTTCTCCAGCGATGATCCCCCCTTTGCTTAAAATGTCTCTCAATAAGTATCTGACCTGGCTTGAGGAAAGACACATCCTGAGCCAGATCGCTCCCCTTCAACCACTGCATGCCTTTTCAAAGAGCCTTGTAACGTTGAGGTCTTTATTCGCTTTATTTGTAGTTTAGATAGAGTTTGCTTTTATTTAGGTTATCTCTGCCTTTGACTGATCAACTTCTGATCGGTTAACTTAGCATGTTAATAGGTATTAGTAGCTGTAGATAAATTACTTGGTGATTATTTTAGTATGCCAATTTTTCTATTGATAGCTGCATGATGATTATAATATTACTTATAGTGATATTTAAATTGCAAAATATATTTTGATGTTTATTTAAATAATAATAATAATTATAATTGTATTATCTTTATAATATCTAATATTTATTATTATAATAATTGTTTGTATTGTTTAATATTTATATTTTCGATATTCATTTAGATATTCATTTTATTTATTTATTAATATCTCATATTTAGCTATTACAATTTCGGGGTTATGACACTAAGCATCATAACCTTGGGCCAAGGCCTAATGAGAAATGGGCATGTATCTTGTGCTGTCAGCACTCTCACCCTTACTCGGCATTTAAATTCTTAACCCATAGGATTATATTAACAAAGACTCATCTTTTAGATTTTTTTCAATCAGGAGAAGAAACATATTTACAGACTTACAGAGGAGAGAATGTAGTCTTATGACAGTATTGAAAAAATCCTTCAATTATATTAAATTTAGTTATTTATGATGGATAGGAGACTATCGATCTGACCCAATCCAAAGCTAAAGAAAAAGTAAGACGCCAACTTCAAGTTAAGCATCAAAAAAATATTCTTAGACATTTTGAATTTAAAGAATCAGTGTTCAAAGCGATTCAAACCAAAGAAAGAATTATATGACCACCATCCAGGCAATGTGATTACAGTTAAGGAAATTCTTATTTTCAAGCTAAGAGAACTATTATAGAATCGAAAGTAAATAAAAGAGTGTAATGTCCCCAATTTTGCGAGCATCAGAGTTCGATGGATTTAGCCTATTCTTAGCCCTCGTAGGCTAATATGCATGGTTAGAGGGTCTCTTGATGGAGCTTGGCTTGGCTTCGGATTGTCAGAATTTACCAGTTGGCTTTCGTTCGGGCTCATTCGGATGTCTTTTGCCTGACTTGCTATTTTTAGCAGTATTTGGCATTCAGCGGAGCACCCCTGCTATTTTTAGCAGTATGGTTTGGTCATGTGCAAGATCACTCACTTATTCACCAGCTTCAGACGGTTCGTTAATCAGACGTAAATTGAGAAAGATATTAATATTTTAATTGTCAAATTAAAATATTAATTATTGAAGCTTATAATATAAAGTTATAATATTATTTAATATTATAACTTAAGTGATTTCTTGAAGGGTTCGACCAACATTGAAGGGGGCCACTTTTTAATTATAATTTATAATTAAAAGTGCGTTCGAGACTTTGGAAATATTAAAAGATAAAATTCAATTTTATTTAAATGATGCCTTTTTGAGAAAAGTCGACCCTCTTGAGAATATAAGGGTTTTCATTGAAAACAGAGCTCATTATGTTATGAAATCAATTTTTGATCAAGTCTTCTTCAGAGAACGAAGCCAAGGGTTTCAGTTGTCTACAGGCATTGGAGAACGAGCCATCTTCAGTGTTGCAGTTTAGAGGCTGTGAAATATCAGCTGATTTATTGCTTATCAGAGAGGTAGCTTCATTCAGAGGTTATCACAGAACTTATTCAGAGATTGCATCATCAAGGGTTTTACCATCTGCTGCAAATACCAGGTTTTTACATCAATAATATTGTTGCTTTTTAAGTTGCATGTCATCAGATCTTATTTGTAATCGTTCTAGAAGATTAATAAATAGTCTGGCATCAGGAGATTCAGTAGATTCTATCATTTTCAGAGTTGTATTATTTTATTTAAATTTATATGCAATTTCTCTCAAAATCGCACTTCAATGGTTTATTCAATAAAAACGTTCAAAAATTAGCAAAACAGACAATTTCAGAAAACAGGAGAAAGGGTTTCTACAAAGAGGCAACCTTGCTGACGGTAGGAAATTACAGAAATTTTCCAATCTTATAGATCTCTAGACTGGCTGGAAAACAAAGAAGAGTATTGACATTTACTTCCCATATCCATGAATGATTTAAGAGACAATTAATTAAGCACGATTAAGAGAAATCAAGACTATTATAAACTTGCCTGGAAAGTCGTTTGAAGCTCGACAATACTCTTGACGTCTTCCCTCCTACGATTCCCGCTATTAGCTACAGAATAATGATTTACTTTGCTGTCTAGAAGAAAATAGTGACAGTGATCAACTCGTGAATACTGAATGCTTTTGTCGCCTAGGAAACAGAATGTGGAGACAAGCAGAATGGCGTTTGGCTCTGGTAACCAAAGGAGAAAGCCAAAACAATGGATGTGAATGCCTACGCCAATGAGGAAGAGAAAGTAAAGCTATTGACAGTTGATGCCAGAAATAGGGAGAGAGAGCAATGAGTGAAACCTTGAGAAAAATGAAGAATGTCGATTGATTGAGAATGGAATGCATCTTAGGTGAATGAGGAAAAGAATGAGAAGATTGCCCAAAGCTAATGTGGATGACAAAAAGAGAAAAGAAAGTGAGAGATTGCCGAAGATAAAAGAAAACCTCCTCAAATCTACCCGAGCCAAGATTTTCCAATGCGCACGATTGCATGAATTCCTCTTGGGTGTTTCAAAAGGTACGAAGGCCAGGGTGGTGGGGAGTTACTGCCTCCCATCCTCACCAATGGCAAGAAATTTGATGTCAATACTATTAACTTAATAAATTTAATCATCGGACTTGAGGTTGCCTTTATTATTATCTTTATTTTATTTCTTTTAAAAACATTACTAACTCTCAAGGTGCGCATTAAGCTAATTACATAACTTCTAAGGAGTACGATGATGCTCAATTTGATTTGACTTTTTTTTTATAATTTATTTAATTAAGTGAGAAATATCCAAGGTTACAACTTCAATGTAGCCACCTTTCACCTACTCATGGCTTGATGATAATTTGATCCTTTATAGACTACGACCTATCCTTGATGATATTTCCCTTTCCCTTTCCCTCGAGGTGTTGGCGATCTTGCAACCACTTGACAGGGAAATAGGGTTAGACTGTTCTCAATATCATTTTTAAAATAAAAACTCGTCAACACATTCACTATATACATATATAAGGAAATCATCCATAATTGCAGTATAACAAATAAATTTAAAATTCTTTTGCCAATTTCACATTCTCATGAAAGGTAGTTAATTACAACTAACATAACGACCTTAATTACATTGTCATAATTTTGTTCAAGACAAAAGGGATGTAACAAGTGTGGTTGAAAAATAAATTGCTGCAGCGATGCTGTTGAATGAGTAAGGTTTCTATTTTTTATTGCCGGCTATTGTCTTGTTGCTTTGTTATTGTTATGTGTGAGTTATTGTGATATATTTTAGAAAAGAGGCATTATAGAATGTGTGTCTATTGAAATATTTTAACAAGATTCTCCTCTTGAGATCTGTTCCCAAGGGAACCATGCTGTATTTGCTCCCTGTAGATAGCTCAGTGTGTCGGGGTTAAAATGCAATTGTATTTGAGAAGGCTGTATCTGCAGATTCAGAATGCCCTTACTAGATTAGGCTTTCTTTGCCTTGCTCATTGGATCTGCATCTGATTTTGCTGCTACTTGATTCTTGTTCTCCAAGGATATATAGTGCCTATGATTTAGGCAGTAGATGATGAGTTTGTAAGCACTTAGGGAAGTGGCAATTTTTACTTGTAAGAAGCTTGGCCAGTAAGAAGATTATGAGCATGTGAAGAGGGAAGGTAGTGTGGTTGTACAAATAAATTGCTGGAGTGATGCTGTTTAATGAGTAAGGTGTCTGTTTTTCATTGCCAGCTATTGTCTTATTGCTTTTTTTATTGTTGTGTGTGAATTGTTGCAATATATTGAAAAAAAAGAGACATTAGAGAATGTCTGTCTGTAATGTAATTTTATTTGAGAAGGGTGTACATGCAGATTCAGAATGCCTTTATTAGTTTGGGCTTTCTTTGCCTTGCCCATTGCATCTGCATCTGATTTTGCTGCTAATCTATTCTTGTCTTCTAAGGTTACCTAGTGCCTATGATTTGGACACTAGATGATGAGTTTGTAAGCACTTAACCAAGTGGAAATTATTACTGTTAAGAAGATTATGGGCATGTGAAGAGGGTGGGCAAGTGAAGGAGGTGCCGTAGCAGAGTACAACCATAGTGTCCAACAAAACAAAAAAATAGAGGTTAAAAGATAATTTTAAACATTCCCACTAGCTACATCATGTGTAGGAGCCTCCTCACCATCTGAAGTGACTTTGGCAAGCTTTTAAATAGATGCATCCAAGTTGGCACACATAGGGGTTACATCCTAATTTGTCAACACCCTATGCTTGTAGCCAACTTCCTTATGTGATAGGAGGTACAAATTGGAATGCATATAGGTCAAATCTTATGTTTTCTTGCAGCCAACTGGGTGTATAAAGGAGTATGTACTCCAATTATGCTTAGTGAAAGAACTTTCAACTCGTTGAAATTGGAGATGAGTTTAATAAAATATTTGTAATTATAAAAGGTAAATGGATATGCATCAAAAGAATAGTAAGAAAGCTAAAACATAAGAAATTCTCACCTTTGATGGAATTTTGATTACAAGAGGTTGGAGGTACATACGAGGTTAGTGTTTACTCACTAACTCTACTTGACAATTTTTAGGAAGTAAACAAAATAACAAAAGATAATAATTACTCACAACAATGTTTCTAGAAAGATGTGTCGTTCCATTCATTCATAAGATTTGCAATAGATACAAGATTCATACATGCGGTCCCGACTATATGCACAATGAGAAATTTATAGAATAGTCGACAGTGGTTGAGAACTCCACCCATCGAGAACTACCAACTGGCAACAGTTGTTGGGAACTGACTTACTAATTACAAATAAATTATTTTTTATTATTTATGTACTACATCAGCCTCCCCAAAAAGAAAGTCATCTTCTAGATGATAGACTAATAGAATTGGGAGCTGAAACAACACAAAACCAAGAAGTGACTGAGGAGGTAGGTGAGAAGATGCTCTCGGAGCTATATGTACCAAAGAGGAGGGAGTGGTCGTTGCGGAGCTGAGTTGTCGTAACCCGTATACCTCCTCCATGCACAACTTGAGATGGTGAGCTACTAACAATTCTCGTTCCCTTGTCACCTTTACCATTTGTGCAACTTCAACCAATTGGTGCTTAGTTTGCTCTAGCTCCTTATCCTTTTCTACCAACTTTGCCTCTGTAGCTGTCACTTTGGTCTATTCAACTTTTGTAAGTTGGGATTGTTGGGCAAGTTGTTCTTGGAACTTCTGAGTAAGCTCATTTGTCTCAACCCTCACTTTCTACACCATTTGTACAACCCAAGGTTACCCGAGGATGTGTCCCCCCCCCAAAATCCCCTGTCTTGGGTACTGGGGTCGACAAGGGGACGGCAGGGGACCGTCCCCCTTTTTGCAATTTTTTTAGGAAACGTCCCTGAAACAGGTGGACGACAAGGGGACGGCAAGGGACGGCTGACCAGTATTGGGGACGACCAGGGGACTTGGGGACGGCCAAGGGACAGGGGACGGGGACGGATAGGGGACTTGGGAACGGCCAGGGGACTTGAGGACAGCCAGAGGGCTTCTAGGAGTCCCCTGGCTGTCCTCAAGATAGTTAGCCATCCTAGAAGTCCCCTGGCCGTCCCTAGGACGGTCAACCGTGCCCTACATCAAAGCATGGTCAAAACAAAACATAAAGCACATTTTCATAGCAAGGGAGTGTGAACTTAATTATGTCCACCCATTAAATAAATTGGTGCCACTGCTTGTTGTCTTGAAACTTTGGATAAGTGTAACTGATACAATTAGTCAAGAATCAATATTGGTTTATGTACTAAGTTGCCAAGAAGAATTCCAGTGAATAACCCAACACTCAGTGCTTGTTCTCAATGCTACTGTGCCTCATAAATAAGTCTCACATGTCTTACTCTATTGTGAAGATGATACATAGCGGGCCTTGGGACTTCTAATCATGCAAAACAATAACATGGTAACTGTGCAGATTATTTGCCTAATGCAACTCACTATCATTCTCAGAAGGCTGCACTCCTTTGTTCTAGTTATCAATAAACAAAAAAATTATCATCAGAGTATCTGTTTTCTTAGTTCAAAATAAAGCTTTCCATTGAATAAATTCTAACTTATTCATTAAGATCAATGTATACCCAATAAACCATATCAACTTGAACACAAATGTTATATGTGAATGTTCTATAATGTATATTATGCATGCCTTATCCATGTTATCTATTGAACATTTAAAATTTCCCTATATTTTTATATAGCTGTCCCTTGCCGTCTCTAAATTTGGCCTCAAAAATCGGAAACTTGGGGACTCGTCCTTTTGTCCCCGTCCCGGGAACTTGGGGTAACCTTGGTACAACCTCATCTTGTTGGTGTGCAAGCTGATCATTAGAGACAGTTTGATGTTTCAGCTTATAGAACAAGTCTGTAAAAGTGGTCTCCATGCCAAATAAGGTTGTCATCACCTTACCATCTCTCCCTTTGACAATAGGCCTAGCTAAATGCCAAGCTACCAACATCTTAGGGATCTCAATCCTAAGCCATCCTTGAGATGTGAAAAGATGGTTAAACTCCACCTCACATTCCCCCTACATAAATGCTAGGATGCGTTGGGCCTTTCGCCCCATTGGAGGAGAATGAGATGTGCCCAACCATCAGGCTATGTTTTCTACCTCTTGCATCATAGCTACCATGGGCTCCAAGTCCTGGATGCACCTCTCAATCATGCTCAGTGGATCCTCTTTGTTAGGGTTGGAGATCTCAATGATGATACCCTTTGAATTACTAGACTCTTGGTCATGAGTAGTGTTGATGTGTATTTTATTACCCATCGAACAGAGAATAAAATGTCCAAAGACACTCTTGTTGTGACCTTTTTCACACATCGCCCCATTCAAATGGGGACCCCTAATTTTGCTCCATTCGGGTCGCTTTTGGCTTTGGTTTTTGGTCTCTCTCTCCGTCTGTCTCTTTCTATGGTCTACTTCCCGGGATTCCTCTGCCGTTGAGCTTAAAATGCAAAAATTCTGGCCAAGTCTGAAAATTAGGGTTTTGTCTTCCTGGTCAGTACAGGGGTCGAATAAAGTGAATAACTTGAAAATTGAGCTTAACATTGATGTTAGCATGTTTCCAGCAGGTTCTCAGCAAAATTTCATCAAATTTTGAGGTACTTACTATTTTTAGTAAGTGTGAAATTCCAGACAATCTGTCAGCTATTTTGAGATTCCGACAATCACACGGCATTCAGAGTATATCAAACTGCTTGCATGCCAAATTTGAGCAAAAACGGACAACTTACTATTTTTAGCAGTCCGGCTTCCGGCACGAATTTCAGGGTCCAGATGCAGAGATTTTCTTTGCATGTCTGGATATTCCTTCTGGGTTTTTCGAGACCTTCGCGATGACGTAACATGCAAGTCGAGGCAACCACTTTCAGGATGCAGCCTTCCGAGGCTATTTTTAGGGTTTGCATGTCAGGGTTTCTTTTGCATGTCAGGTGATTCCTGATGGGTTTTTCGAGAGCTTCGCGATGGTGTGACATGCAAACGGAGATTCCCACTCAGTAAGGAACTTGCTATTTTAGTGTAAAACTGCTACCACTTCCCAAATAGCTCGTGAATCACGAGCCGACCGCAGCAAGTACAGAACGGCGTGTTCCAGATCATTTGATACGCATGCAGAGCGAATTAGGGTTTCCAGCTTCGGAGCCTAAAAATAGGCATCAAAAGTCAAAATCTTCAAAATCCGATGTAAACCACTGTGATCAGCGTTCTTCAGGCTATCTGCTGGTGAAATTTCAAGTCGATCAGAGCACTTACTATTTATAGTAAGTCAGGTTGGAAACTGGCTAAAAATAGTAAATTGAGCGCATGCGTCAGTGTCAGCCAACAGGTCACGTGGTAAGGAGCGCCTCATTAAAATTTCAAGCTAATCGGAGCTGTGGAAGTACCAAAAACGAGAGGTTACTATAAATAGCAAAACACTTCCCAAAATATGCTATTTTTAGTAAGTCAGCTCAGAATGGCAGTATTGACAAGATATCAAAGTCGCGAGGATCCAGTGTTTAAAATTTCATGGCAATCTAAGCTTCCAAAGTAAGAAAATCAAGAGGCTTACTATAAATAGCAGGGCATGAACGCTGGCAGAGAAACGGAGAAAAATGTCTAAGTCTGGAACTTCATCCTCCACCCCCTGTGAAATGCGCCTTCAAGTATATGTCAGGCATGAAAATGTTTAAGAATGAAGTTCATCCAGTACACAGGCTAAAATGCGCCCAGCTCAAGCTCTCATGTTGGAAAAATTTTCTAAGTATAAAACTCATCCTGCAGGGAGGCCCAAATGCGCCCAAGTTTCAAGGTCAAAGCAAAGTCAACATGTTTCATCCTGTGCATGGGTAGAAATGCGCCCTCACAAGCAGAAGGATTGAAAATATTCTAAGTATGAGAAATATCCTCCTCTATGTGCCATTTGCGCCCATGCAAGGAAAGGGGTCAAAGATTTAAAAGGAGGTCAAAAGGCGTTAGAGGCAGTCAGCTAGTCAAATGTTTTAATCCTGCTCATGCCTTGAAATGCGCCCAAAGGAGAATGGAGAAAGTTTTTAAAAAAAATAAAAAAATTCTAAGGCACAAGCTCGTCCTGCTCTCATGGCAAAATGCGCCCACATGCTAGTAAGAGGCCCAAAAAAAATTCTAAGTTAAAAATATCCACATGCCACCCTTAAATGCGCCCAAGCACAAGTGGTCAATGAAAGTCAACACCTTTCATCCTGAGGACAGGTCTAAATGCGCCCAAGGGAAGCTCATGGAAGTTGAAAAATTTTCTAAGTGTTTGATATCCACTTGCCCCCCCTAAATGCGCCCATCCTCCTCCTATCTTCATATGCGCCCATGATGCAAAGGCAAGTAGATGGCGTTATAAATTCATCCTTTACCCCCTTCAAAATGCGCCCAACAACAAGCTGGTCAAAGGTGGCGTTGAAATGTTTATCCTTCAGCACACATGAAATGCGCCCAAATGAGGGCATGTCAAGACAAAAATGTGATTAAGGCGTAGCCAAGCTGGTCAACATTCTCCTCTCTCCTTTGAATGCGCCCAAGTAAGGGCATGTAAAGACAAAACACTCATGCAAAGTTCGAATTCATGCAAGGAGGAAAAGGACAAAGGTATCCATGCAAATTTGGAAGAAGACAAAGGCGTTGAAAGCCATGTAATGATAAATTCAAGGGTGGCGTTTAAAGTTTATCCTCCTCCAAGTATGAAATGAGCCCAAGTTAGGAGGAGTTGCTAAAATATTCTAAGTGAAAATTTTCATCCGCCTCACTATGTGAAATGCGCCCATAAGGCTAAGAGGCCAAGAAGTCAACAAAAGTTCATCCTTCAGCTTATGAGAAATGTGCCCAAAACAGATCATATGAAGACAAAAGTTTTAAATTTTTCTTGACCCCACCACATATGCGCCATGAAAAGGTAAAGTGTGGAGTGAATAACGGTAAACAAGGTGAAATGGAAAGGATAAAGCAACTATGGCGTTGAAATGTAAAAAGATTCTCTCCTAGATGTAAAGTGCGCTCAAGGTAAAGATGAATAAATATATTTGGCGTGGAAATTTTAAATGTTTTTCAGGGGGGAATAAAATACAAGACGTGGAAAGTAAAGATTGCTAGGTGTTTGACAATGTTCACCTTCAAGTGTGATGTGCGCCATGCATAGTGTGCTATAAAATATAAGTATGATGGTGAGATAAAAATTACTAAGGCGTTGGAACTTCAAGTAAGAATTTTTCCAAGGGTGAAGTAAAATGTGAGAAGCAAATTGCCTAGGCGTTGAAATTGCCAGACAAAAAATAAATTAAGTGTGATGCGCCTTCAAGAAACTTTCTAAGCAAGTTGAGTTAAAATTTTCTAAGGCAAATTTCAAAATGACTAAGTGATTCAAAATAAGGCAAAATATTTTCTTCCTTGGGAAAAATGCCTAAGTCTGGAGAGGTGATGGAATTTTCCGGAAGCGTGAACAGAGTTGCCTGAGGTGAAGTTAGTGACTGCCAGCTACACAGGATTAATAAAAATTTTCCAAGTCAGAGCAAAATTCTCAGAGGGGATCGAAGAACGAGAATAAATTTGATGAAAGAATATTTTCTAAGGTTCAAAATTCAAGAAAATTAAATGAACCCGTTCGTTGGGCACCCATGGATTCGATGCGTTCTGGAGGAAATTTTCTTCTGGGTATCGAAGATTGCCGATGAGGAGTTGATTTTAAGGTCTTCCACAGCTTGTCGAGAATTTTGGGATGAAAATTTTAAGTGGGCACCAGGTTGATGAATTTTCCTAAGGGGAAATTGAAAATTTTCTAAGGCAAGTGTGAAGAAAATGTGTTTTCAGGTGAAATTCCTCCGCATCTACCTAATTTGAAAGAAACCGCCTAGGTGAATTCGCTTCAATCTTTCGTGAAGATAGTTTTCTTGAGCCAGAATTGAATAAAGTCAAGGTTGTCAGGGCTCCAGTAGGTGAAATGAAGTTCTCAAGGATGGAAATTTGTCTAAGGCATGAACTTGAACACAAGGTTGGCGATGAACGCTCGGAGATCAAAGCATGAAAATCAGGTAAGTAAGTTGGATTTATATCATGAAGTATTCTACCCCTCTCCTGCTTTGTTTTGTAGAGAAACGCCGAGGCCGAAAGCACTCCATGACTTGAAGTGGAAGCATCAAGAAGCATTGAGTTGGCAATCTCAAGGAGGAAAAGTTGCAAGAAATTGGCTAAGTGTTAAGACTTAGTATAACTCGAAGTGACGAAGATGAAAACCCTCAAGTGGAAGAAATCAAAGAACAACACCAAGAAAGAAGATCGAGAACAGTGTGAACGCGTCTACAAATGGAATCTTCTAGAAGGATGATGGTGGACATTATGGCGCATTTATTACCCCACTCTCCTCTGTGGCGGTTTTTAGGGCAATATTATTTAGGGCTGAGGTGGCACGATTCTGGCCACTCTATTAATTGTAACCCTAGCCGTCTTTTGTGACTTGGCTAGCTATATAAAGGGGGAGTCCCCCTCATTTGTAATCTCATTAGAGTAGAGATTAGAAGTTAGAATCAGAGTAGACATTGAGAGAGTATTAGTATTAGAGCTAGATAGTGTAGCATTGTAGAGCATTTTTGCATAATTTGGAGAAGAAAGAAAGTTTTCCCTTTGAAAACTTTTGAAGAGATTGTTGTGTAACACATTTTATGATAATAGATCTTTTCATTGATGATGGAATTCGTCTTGTCATGAAATGCTAGCAAGGTTTCTTCTTCCTTTCGTATCCAAGTAGCTTAAATTCATGCAAGTAATTTACTTTGGTGTGTGGTGTTTCATTGAGATAGCTTCGCTTTATTCCATACCACTAGCGGCTTGTTGATGATGAGTTCGCCTTGCGTGGTCAACTCGACATTATATTGAGTTTAACTTTGGTTGTGGTTTACATACTTATATGCATTGTTCTGATGGTGTATGTATGTTAAGTCATAACTTGAACATCTTTTGCTATTTCCCTTGAAGATTGCACCGATTTTGCTGAGGCTGTCCGACAGAGGCTAGGTGAAATCCGGTTGAAGTCTATTGAAACGAAGCTCCACATATCCTGCATTTAGAATAGAACATAAACTTCTTAGGCCCTACACCCTTTTAAAATTCAGTTCATTTCCGGTTAGAATTAGAAACTTCATACCACCTACCAAATCATTTGAATCACACGCAGCCCTTAGTCTACTCGCTTAAGCACAGTCAACAACAATTGTGTAAGTCCCCTAACATACCGCCAATATCACATCGAGCCAACCGAGCCTATTCGCACTTAAGGAACCTTGGAGTTGAAAGCATGATCTTACTCGCAATCTTAGCATGCTGAATACTTTGTTCAAGAGAGGATAGAGCGTCCGTTGGGAAACTTTATTCTGTGTTGGTGCGGTCTCAAAAACCACGTCAACAGAATTGGCGCTAGAAGGAGGGCGATTAACAGCTACAGCATATAGTTGTGTTGAAGTAGAAAGGGTTTGAAGTACACAAAGAGTTCCATTGGAGAAGATTATCATGAGACAAGATGGTGTTCTTTCAGGATTGAAGAATCTCGCGCGCAGCCACTAAAAGAAGCAGTACATCCTGGATCGTATCACTTCATTTTCGCCAGACAAGTTGAAGAGAATCTTGAGGTCTACGCCCAGTTCATATAAAGATTTTGTGGAGTTAGAGCTACCTACAAGATCAAGGAAGAAGAAAGAAGTTCATTCAAGCAAAGAAGTCAAGTCAAGTGAAGAATTTTTATCAAACGAAGAAGTTCAAGAAGGCGGAGAAGAGATTCCAAGTTTGTTCAGAACTCCACCTAGTGCTTCGAGGTCTGCTCAGCCAAGACAAGCTCAAGCTGTTGTACAACAATCAGCCCAAGTGATTGTGTATCAAAGGCGACTACCAGTTCAAGCAATGGCTCAACCAGGAGGTCAACTGGGAGGTCAGCAAGGAGGTCAACCCGCGCCAAACGGTGCTACATGGTTGGTTACCAACCCATCTCCGCTAGAGTTTCAAGACTACCATGAGATGCCAAAGAATCCTGAAAATTTTTGTCCTAAGTTCATTGCCAATGATGTTAACTACACGGCCGAGGATCATATCAAGATGTTTGAAGGTCACCTACGCAATAGGCAGATTGGGTATGTCGACGTGGCTTGCCGCCTATTCCCATATTCTTTGGGAGAAGAGGCTCATTTTTGGTTTATTCACCTACCAGTGGGGTCTATAAGAACATGGGAGCAGATGAAGGAGGCCTTCATCGGAAAGTTTGGTATACCTGCCACCCCTGTAGAGCTATATCGTCAATTTGCAGAAGTAAGAAGACAAGACAAAGAGCCCATTCATGCATTCAACAATAGATTCCAAAAGGCCCTCAATAGGTTACGCACTCCTTATGTCATTGATGACGCTCGAGAAAGCTACTATTCAGCACTTGATCCTTTGACTGCAATGTTCGTAAGATCTCACCCCACTCCAGCAAATATAAATCAAGCTTACGCTAAAGCTGTTGAAGTCAAGGTTTAGGACAGAATATAACTGGGCCTGTACTCTACACTGGCCTAGCTACAACAAACAATCAAATGCCAATGTTCGGCTCAACATGGAATCAACAAGTTCCGGCATTAAATGCAATTCCACAGCCAGCTTATCAAGTTCAAGCACCATCAAGTCAGTTAGTTCTCCATCCTGGGATGCCTTTGTCCCAGACGCAAGTCCCACAGCCTGTTTATCTCCAAAACACGGTGCCACCAATGAAAACTCTAGAGGAGAAAGATGAAATGAAAGATTTAATAGAACAAGTGAAGAGGCTATCAGCTGAGGTGACTCACCTCAAAAGTCAAAATAATCAGACACAAGCTATGCCACGAAATTATCAGGCACACCAGAGTGCTAACCGAGGATATCAGCATAATCCTCCAAGTCATCAGGATACCCATCAAGGATACCATCAAGATAACAGTCATGGGTATAGAAATAACCATCATAGATTTCAGAAGAGGTCTTGGAATACAGGACCCAACAATGGAGGAGTCCCATCGCCATTAGACAATCCGCCACCTCCCGAAAATCGTCCTGCAGATAGAATTTATATGGCTGAAACTGCCTCATTGGGATGGTGTAGATTACATAACACGAACCAGCACTCTGAGCTTCAGTGTCACGAATTCCAAGTTGTGGCTGGTATTCTCAAGAGCGAGGCAAGTAATACAGGAGCCTCAGAAAACCCTCCAATCACAGGATATGAATTAGTCCCAGCACCTAGATATGATCAAGCATTGATAATAGAAGATTACAATGTCCCGCTTGAGTTTCAGAGTTATACGCCCCCACCAGTTAATCACCAATTTCCATCAGCTTCATCAAACGCTCCCGTGGGGATGCCAGAGTTTCAAATACCGTCGGAAGTTCATGCCACGTATGCATCACCAGAGGAACCTCTTCATAGAGATGGTTATGTTTTTCCGCCTCTCAACAACAGCGTCTTGGTAGAAGGAAGAGGAGAGGTACAAGCTTTTCAGACTACTAGAGGTGAAACTCCTAAAGTGTATCAGAGGAATTATCATCAGAGGGAGCCATTGACATCATCAGTACCTCCTAATAATTTTACAACTCCGCCACATCCCAACGCGAGCAATAATCCAGGTTTACCAAGAGATTCCCCAGAGTACAGATGACAGAATGTAACGCAAGGCGGAGGAGGACAACAAGTTATTCAGCAGCCAATTCATCAAGCCGAGCAGAGACAAAAGGAAAGTCTTCCTAGAGAGGACGTGAAAAGACTTGGCTCTTATGTGCTAGAAGAGTTCAAAAGGATGAAGGTTAGTCTCCCCTTACACGAGCTAATGAAGATTTCAGAGGTCAAGGATACAGTTCTGAAAAGTGTGTATGAAGCGCCCGTTGCGAGGAGTACATCACAAGAAGCAACCAGTGCACCAAGGAATCCTCCTATTGTTGCACAATCTCCTCCTGTACAGAATGCAAATATGGTAGAAGAAGTGCCTCACGCACCATTTGACACTTGGGAAGCTCCACAACAACCTCAAAATTTCGTAGGTATGGTACAAGGTTCTTCAAACGCTCCTGAAAAGTCATGGATCGAAGATAAAAAGAAACGGTTCAATATTCCTGCGGAGCAGAAGCAAAAACAAGAGCAAACGCAGAATCCAAGGCAGGTTGTTCAAGACAATCAAGCTTCAGTAGACAAAAAGGATGAAAAGAAGGATGCTTCAGTAGATGAAAGGAAGAAGCCAATGGTATTTTATCAGGGGAGGGGTGAGCCAGCCCAGTTTCTGGTTTCAGTCAGAATTTTTGGGAAGTTATTGCATAACTGTCTGATTGATTCCGGTGCATCAAGTAATGTCATGCCTTTGAAGGTATGTCAGGCATTGGGTATAATTCTGCTCAAGACCAACAAGAAGGTGACTTAGCTGGATAAGACGGAAGTTCCAGTTGTAGGGGAATTAAATGGTATTCATATGCAGCTAGCGGCGGATCCCAGAATTCAGAGTCGCATCGACATATCAGTTGTGGATATACCGGATGGTTATGGCATGCTATTGAGCAGAGATTGGTCCAGAAAATTGAATGGATACATTGCGACTGACTTCTCCCACATGTGGTTGCCTTGGAAGGGAGTTCCAAATCAGATAAAAATTGAAAGTACACCGCGGCTCAAATTGATGATCACAGAGTGTGGCGAAAACAGTGATATCTTGTTCGTGGAAACTGATTTGGGTTCATACAAGCCTGTTAGGAAAGAAGTCCTCACGTTGCAAAGCTCGGAAGGAGACAGAATTTCAGAAGATACGCCTGCCTTCACCGGAGTGTTGATTGAAAATGATTCAAGTAGGAATGAGAATGAAGGGATGTTCAGAGATTCTATGTTAAAAGATGTGGAGCAAGAAACAGAAAGTGCCCCCATCAGAGACTTATCGTTACCCATTTACGAAGCTTTCTATTCAGAGAACACAAGTGCCATGGGTAAGACCTCCTCAGAACAAGTCCCGGAGATGATTCAACAAGTCACTTTAGAAGAAGAATGTGGAGAAGTCCATAAGAAAGAAGATTGGGTTCAAACTAGGTATTCCCAGCCGACGCGCTTGGAAGAGAAAAGAGATGAAACTTTGGGAAGTTTCACCATACATCAAAGGGTCATGAACGGATGGATCGACAAATCATGGTTGGACCCTGGTCAAAATTTTGAGATCCTGGGAGATGATGCATTTAAGTTACGAACAAGAACAAGAGGGGATATCTCGTTGCCAGATGATGGGAGATTCCTCAAGCATTATTTCCAACCCTAGGTTCTCTCTGAGAGCCTACCTTGTAATATAGTTAGATTAGATTTGCTTTCCCGTTTGTTTGCTTTCCGTTTGCTTTTCTATTTTCCTTTGTTTTGGTTTTGGTTTGTTGCCCTTTGGGTTTTTGGTTTGGCGTTTCCGTCCCTTGAGTTGTCCGCTCAAGTGGTTTTGGTTTGGAATGGGCAAGGATTTTAGGGTTTTCCCGTTGCGATGAGGTGATGATGTTTTAACTTTCACAACGTGGTTCCTTTCACTGGAATTTGCATAAATTTTTGAAAAGGACTAGGGTTTGTTTTCCTCTTGTTATCATCCAGTTAGAGATTGAACTCGTCTCGGGAGATTAACCCGCTATTGTGTCTTAACACATGAGTCTAAAGACCTTAAAAATCTTACCTATCTTCATTCTGAGTCATTTTGGTTTCTTGGGAAAGGTTTTGGCAGGTGAAAATTTTACATCTTGCTTCAGCACCACTACAATTCTCAAACCCATTGGAGGCTTCATTGCCTGCCAGCCAATTGAGGAATTGACGGAAAATCAAATGAAGAAAAGAAAATGTACTTAAAAGAAATATCTGAAAACAAAAAAAATGAAAAATGAAAATGAAAGAGAATATTATGAAATATTGGTTTTGGGAACATACGAGTAACTCCACCGGGGCTATGGACGCCCGGCCGGCAGTGGAGCAATATTCGTGAGAATTGTAGCAACAACCTCGTCGGGGCTATAGACGCCTAACTGGCAGCGAGGCAATGTCCAGGATGCTTTTGAAGTTAAGATATTTATATAACTTGCCACGGCCGATTCTGGAAGTCGAGGTGGTTTAGAGATGGAACGAATGCACACACTCACAAGGTTTTAGATGAAAGTGTTTTGATCCAATATCGGATTCTTCTCCCCTTTTGAGTAAGTGTCTTTCCCGTATGATGGTTCGAGGAAGATTTAATCAAAGTTCAATTCTTAAAGTGTTTTTCAACACTTTCCCGTGGGGATGCCAGATGTTGTGACCTTTTTCACACATCGCCCCATTCAAGATGGGGACCCCTAATTTTGCTCCATTCTGGTCTTTTTGGCTTTGGTTTTTGGTCTCTCTCTCCGTCCGTCTCTGTTCTATGGTCTACTTCCCAGGATTCCTCTGCCGTTGAGCTTAAAATGCAAAAATTCTGGCCAAGTCTGAAAATTAGGGTTTTGTCTTCCTGGTCAGTACAGGGGTCGAATAAAGTGAATAACTTGAAAATTGAGCTTAACATTGATGTTAGCATGTTTCCAGCAGGTTCTCAGCAAAATTTCATCAAATTCTGAGGTACTTACTATTTTTAGTAAGTGTGAAATTCCAGACAATCTGTCAGCTATTTTGAAATTCCGACAGTCACACAGCATTCAGAGCGTATCAGGCAGCTCGCATGCAAAATTTGAGCGAAAACGGACAACTTACTATTTTTAGTAGTCTGGCTTCCGGCATGAATATCGTGGCGCGTGATGCGTTTTTCTTTGCATAACCGCGACATTCCTTCGGTTTTTCGGTGACCTTCAGCGATGACGTACGCAAGTCGAGGCTTAATTCACTTTCGTGATTCAAATTTCTCCAGGCTATTTTAGGGTTTGTACGTCGTAGTTTCTTTGCATGTCGCGATTCCCGATGGGTTTTTCGAGAGCTTCAGCGATGGTGTGACATGCAAACGAGGATTCTCACCGAAGGAACTTGCTATTTTAGCGTGTGTCCCGCGTACCGCCCTGAGTTCGGGGACCACGAAACATCGCAGCGTTATAAACGGCGGAAACAGAGATCATTGGATACCATGCAAGAGTTTAAATTATGTTTCCAGCTCGAGCCCAAAAAATAGGCATCACCAAAGTCAAAATCTTCAAAATCCGGCGTAAACCATCACATCGCCGCTTCGTGCTATCTCACGGTGAAATTTCGTCGATCGTGAGCACTTACCATTTATAGTAAGTCGATTGAACCGCTAAAAATAGTAAATTGATGCGATAAGCGCCGTTGTCACCAACAGCCACGCGGGTAAGGATACCATTAAAAAATTTCTGCCAATCGGAGTCAGGAAGTACCGTAAACGAGGCCACTTATAAATAGCAAAACACTTCCCAAAATGTGCTATTTTTAGCAAGTCAGCTCAGAATGGCAGTTTTGACAGGATGTCAAAGTCGCGAGGATCCGGTGTTTAAAATTTCATGGCAATCTGAGCTTCCGAAGTAAGAAAATCAAGAGGCTTACTATAAATAGCAGGGCATGAGAAGCTGGCGAAGATGAGAAAAATGTCTAAGTCTGGAACTTCATCCTCCACCCCCTGTGAAATGCGCCTTCAAGTATATGTCAGGCATGAAAATGTTTAAGAATGAAGTTCATCCAGTACACAGGCTAAAATGCGCCCAGCTCAAGCTCTCATGTTGAAAAAATTTTCTAAGTATAAAACTCATCCTGCAGGGAGGCCCAAATGCGCCCAAGTTTCAAGGTCAAAGCAAAGTCAACATGTTTCATCCCTGCGGCATGGTAGAAATACCGCGCCTCACAAGCGTATGGATTGAAAAATATTCCCAAGTATGAGAAATATCCTCCTATGTGCCATTTCATGCCTCATGCAAGGAAAGTACCAAAGATTTGGGTAAAGGAGGTCAAAATATGCTAGAGGCAGTCAGCTAGTCAAATGTTTTCATCCTGCTCATGCCTTGAAATGTGCCCAAAGGAGAATGGAGAAAGTTTAAAAAAAAAAAAAAAAATTCTAAGGCACAAGCTCATCCTACTCTCATGGCAAAATGCGCCCACATGCTAGTAAGAGGCCCAAAAAAAATTCTAAGTTAAAAATATCCACATGCCACCCTTAAATGCGCCCAAGCACAAGTGGTCAATGAAAGTCAACACCTTTCATCCTGAGGACAGGTCTAAATGCGCCCAAGGGAAGCTCATGGAAGTTGAAAAATTTTCTAAGTGTTTGATATCCACTTGCCCCCCTAAATGCGCCCATCCTCCTCCTATCTTCATATGCGCCCATGATGCAAAGGCAAGTAGATGGCGTTATAAATTCATCCTTTACCCCCTTCAAAATGCGCCCAACAACAAGCTGGTCAAAGGTGGCGTTGAAATGTTTATCCTTCAGCACACATGAAATGCGCCCAAATGAGGGCATGTCAAGACAAAAATGTGATTAAGGCGTAGCCAAGCTGGTCAACATTCTCCTCTCTCCTTTGAATGCGCCCAAGTAAGGGCATGTAAAGACAAAACACTCATGCAAAGTTCGAATTCATGCAAGGAGGAAAAGGACAAAGGTATCCATGCAAATTTGGAAGAAGACAAAGGCGTTGAAAGCCATGTAATGATAAATTCAAGGGTGGCGTTTAAAGTTTATCCTCCTCCAAGTATGAAATGCGCCCAAGTTGGGAGGAGTTGCTAAAATATTCTAAGTGAAAATTTTCATCCGCCTCACTATGTGAAATGCGCCCATAAGGCTAAGAGGCCAAGAAGTCAACAAAAGTTCATCCTTCAGCTTATGAGAAATGCGCCCAAAACAGATCATATGAAGACAAAAGTTTTAAATTTTTCTTGACCCCACCACATATGCGCCATGAAAAGGTAGAGTGTGGAGTGAATAACGGTAAACAAGGTGAAATGGAAAGGATAAAGCAACTATGGCGTTGAAATGTAAAAAGATTCTCTCCTAGATGTAAAGTGCGCTCAAGGTAAAGATGAATAAATATATTTGGCGTGGAAATTTTAAATGTTTTTCAGGGGGGAATAAAATACAAGACGTGGAAAGTAAAGATTGCTAGGTGTTTGACAATGTTCACCTTCAAGTGTGATGTGCGCCATGCATAGTGTGCTATAAAATATAAGTATGATGGTGAGATAAAAATTACTAAGGCGTTGGAACTTCAAGTAAGAATTTTTCCAAGGGTGAAGTAAAATGTGAGGAGAAGCAAATTGTCTAGGCGTTGAAATTGCCATACAAAAAATAAATTAAGTGTGATGCGCCTTCAAGAAACTTTCTAAGCAAGTTGAGTTAAAATTTTCTAAGGAAAATTTCAAAATGACTAAGTGATTCAAAATTTTTCTAAGGCAAAATATTTTCTTCCTTGGGAAAAATGCCTAAGTCTGGAGAGGTGATGGAATTTTCCGGAAGCGTGAACAGAGTTGCCTGAGGTGAAGTCAGTGACTGCCAGCTTCACGAGGTTAATAAAAAAATTTCAAGTCAGAGCAAAATTCTCAGAGGGGATCAAAGAACGAGAATAAATTTGATGAAAGAATATTTTCTAAGGTTCAAAATTCAAGAAAATTAAATGAACCCGTTCGTTGGGCACCCATGGATTCGATGCGTTCTGGAGGAAATTTTCTTCTGGGTATCGAAGATTGCCGATGAGGAGTTGATTTTAAGGTCTTCCACAGCTTGTCGAGAATTTTGGGATGAAAATTTTAAGTGGGCACCAGGTTGATGAATTTTCCTAAGGGGAAATTGAAAATTTTCTAAGGCAAGTGTGAAGAAAATGTGTTTTCGAGGTGAAATTCTCCAGACGACGAATTTGAAAGAAACTGCCTAGGTGAATTTGCTTCAATCCTTCGTGAAGATAGTTTTCTTGAGCCAGATCAAGGTTGTCAGAGCTCCAGCAGGTGAAATGAATTTCTCAAAGATGAAGTTTGTCTAAGGCATGAACTTGAACGCAAAGTTGACGATGAACGCTCGGAGATCAAAGCATGAAAATCAGGTAAGTGAGTTAAGTTTATATCATGAAGTATTCTAATACCCCTCTCCTTGCTTGTTTTGCAGGAGAAACGTCGAGGCCGAGCATGATGACTTGAAGTGGAAGCACGATGAAGATGAGTTACAATCTCGAAGGAGGAAAATTTGCAAGAAAATGGCTAAGTGTTGAAGAAACATTTTCAAGGCTTAAGATGAAAAGAAGAATGAAAACCCTCAAGTGGAAGAAATCAAAGAACAACGCCAAGAAAGAAGATCGATAGCAGTGTGAACGCGTCTACAAATGGAATCTTCTAGAAGGATGATGGCGACATTATGGCGCATTTATTACCCCACCTCTTCTCGTGTATGGCTTTTAGGCAATATTATTTAGGGCTGAGGTGGCACGATTCTGGCCACTCTATTGATTGTAACCCTAGCCGTCTTTTGGGACTTGGCTAGCTATAAAAGGGGGAGTCCCCCTCATTTGTAATCTCATTAGAAGATGAGATAAGTTAGAATCAGAGTAGACATTGAGAGAGTATTAGTATTAGAGCTAGATAGTGTAGCATTGTAGAGCATCTTTGCATAATTTGGAGAAGAGAGAAAGTTTTCCCTTTGAAAACTTTTGAGGAGATTGTTGTGTAACACATTTTATGATAATAGATCTTTTCATTGATGATGGAATTCGTCTTGTCATGAAATGCTAGCAAGGTTTCTTCTTCCTTTCGTATCCAAGTAGCTTAATGCAAGTAGTTTACTTTGGTGTGTGGTGTTTCATTGAGATAGCTTCGCTTTATTCCATACCACTAGCGGCTTGTTGATGATGAGTTCGCCTTGCGTGGTCAACTGGACATTATATTGAGTTTAACTTCGGTTGTGGTTTACATACTTATATGCATTGTTCTGATGGTGTATGTATGTTAAGTCATAACTTGAACATCTTTTGCTATTTCCCTTGAAGATTGCACCGATTTTGCTGAGGCTGTCCGACGGAGGCTAGGTGAAATCTGGTTGAAGTCTATTGAAACGAAGCTCCATATATCCTGCATTTAGAATAGAACATAAACTTTTTAGGCCCTACACCCTTTTAAATTCAGTTCATTTCCGGTTAGAATTAGGAAACTTGCGCTCACCTGCCAAATCATTTGAATTACACGAAAGCCCTTAGTCTACTATTTGTTGTTAGCCGCCGAACAATTGTGTAAGTCCCCTTGAACATACCAACAATATCACATCGAGCCAAACTGAGCCTATTCATACTCAAGGAACCTTGGAGTTGAACGCACGAACTTTCTGGCAATCTTAGCGTGCGGAATACTTTGATCAAGAGAGAATAGGGAAGCCATTGGAAACTTTATTCTGTGTTGGTGCGGTCTCAAAAACCACGTCAACACTCCTACAGAGGGATTTCCAAAACTAATCAAGTGGTAGCCTCAAAGGCCTCAGGAGGAAAGAAACATCGATAGAAGATACAAGTAATAGAAAGATACATTAGAAATTATGCTACAACTGCAACTATGGAAGCCCAATAGTGCCTTCAAAATGAAGAATCTTGAGAAAATTTCCTTAGTTTGAGAGGAGCTTACCTTGCATTTTTCTATAGAAATCTTTAGAAATTTAACTAGAAATACAAAGAAATGTTGAATAATCAGCTATCAAAACCCTTCCTAGCAGCAATGGTGGTGCTCAGGCTTCTCTAGGAAACTCAAAGAGCAAAATGAGAAATCATTTAGGGTTCGAGCATTTACAAGTCAACCCTAATTCGAGTGAGGGTGTCTTTTTTTACTATGTTTTAAAAGAAAATCATTTCAAATTATTATTTCCATGGTTTATGAATTTCAAGTCAATAAACCTAATCATTTTAGAGGAGCCTGTGAATTTAAGGGTAAAGTTGAGAGTTAGGTCTCAATATTTATCATTTAATTTGTTTGCATGATTTTGACAAAAAATCAACCATTGTAATTAAATATTAAAGGTGATTACCTTAATATTTAAAACGTTATGCATGTAATATAAAAGGAGGAGTCACCACATAATAAATATTAAAATAATAATTTTGATTATCTTTAATTTTTAATCACACAGTCCTCTTTGTTCAAAATCATGGAAAAAGCATAGGTAAAGAAGAATTGAAGTCAATGATAGTTATTTGGAGACCACATTGTTCGAAGCCATTATTTATGGATTTTTTTTTAAAGTGATAACCTTAGTTCTACATCAATTTTGGAGTTTTTTTATCATGCACGTTAAGAGGAGGAGTTTGGAACATTTAGAGTGAAGTTTACATTGGTTTTGACTCCTCTTTTTGAGGGTTTTCATCTTTGCTCATGGGGAGGATATTTTCACTTTTAGTTCACTTTCAGTGCCACCTCCATGCACATTGGAGCCATTTTGAGTTCCACTTCAGTTACATATAGTATGAGATAGAGTTTTGAGTTATTTAAGCTCAGTTTATAGCATTGGTGGGCCCCTTTTTCAGGCAGTTTTATTTTTACTTGTGGATAACTTTGGAGTTCAAATATTTTCGCTTCAGTCAACACAACATCTCTTTTTGGTCTCATTCTCTTCTATCTTTTGTATATATTGAGAAAATGACTTAGTCTTTTCTCAGTTCTTGATAGTTTTTCCTTTGCATTTCTGTAAAGAAGAGATTGATTCAAATATTTTATAGTTAATATTATGGAGTAGCTCTTTACAAGTCATTTTAGCTTTGTTATTAGCAAATGAATTCCTTTTGAACTTCAATATTATTAAGTTTTTCCTTCAAGATTTTAGGCATCATCATTGTGTTGGATTTGATTAGAGGATTATTGCATTTCAATTTTGAAACCTCTAATTTTATGTCTCTTTCATAAGTGTATGTATGCATTAATACTTAAATTCACAGGTTATACATTGTGCATGTGATTACTTTATCATTTTAGTTGTGAAAACATAGTTTTCCTTTGAAAGAGATATTTTGTCAAAGCCTCTATATGAAACATTCAGGTGATTAAGTTGTCAAATTTTGTTGTGCAAGTAGAAATATTAAAAGTTCATTTGTGAGTCAGGTTGTTGATTAAGTTTTTTTCATCATTAGGTGCAAAAACTTCCATTTTAAAGTTCAATTCATGCATTCATTTAAATCCTTCTGCCCTTTTCCATCAAAATTTATAGTCCATCATTAGAAAATCATAAACGAAGTTGGCCTATAATCCAGAGGTTAACTTTCAACATAGGGTACCCACAACTTGAAACTTTTCCCATGTTACATAGGATTGCAAAGCATCTTTTCTTTCGCATGCAGGTGCAATCTAGTTGATAACATGTACAAGCAGTGTTTTTTTACCTCTTCAACATTTGGGGGAAAGATATCTTTCATGTAGGAGCGGTGATTTTCACCAGTCCTACATTTTGGAGTTGGTGAAAATCATGGACAATGGAAGAGTGAACTTTTTCACTACTCTTGCATGTGAAGGGAAGTTTGATTGTTGTCTAAGTGGTAGAAAATCTCACTCAAGCAAATGGAGTTAGGAAAATAAAACATTTGATAGGGTAGTGTCACTTCGACATGTGGGAAAAATGAATGAAGAACTTAGAAACCACAGCAGTGAAGATAGATACTTGGGTGGCAAAAAACAAACACAAAACATCAAGGAAATGATGCATAGAGAAAAACTAGGGCACGTTTTTAAGAGAAAACAAAGATCCAGTAAAAGTATCGAAACCCTTAAGAGAAAATACGTGAGAAAGAGATAGCATCAAAGAACTACGAATGAGAAGAAATAAAAGATGTTCCTAGTAAAAACGTTGATGTGGAAAAAACCCTAGCTCGAATGCTTGAGAAATCCACAACCACGAATCCACTCAAAGTTGCTCGATTACCAATGTGGGAGAGAGGAAAATAAGTTGAAATGAAGATAAACAAGATTAAAATGGCTTAAGTAAGTCATAAAAAGAGTTTAAAACAAACAAATTTTTCATTTATGGAGGGTGTATGAAGTGGGAGGGAAAATGTAGGAGTGGTGAAAATTTCCACTCCTACATTTTCAAAAAGTTGAAAATGCAAAGGCAGCGAAAAAGGCTACTTCAACACGAGGAAGAACTTGACAAGAGAAACACATGTCAAAGCGTTGTAAAATAGCACTCCTACATGTGTTAAGGAGGAAGCAAAGTGTAGGAGCGGTGAAAATCACCACTCCAACACTAGATTATTTTTCACAAGGCTCATGTAGGAGCATTGAAAATCAGCGCTCCAACATGAGTGAAAATTTGACTAACTTCCAAAGAGTGGGAATTAAAAAAAATACTCATATCAAAGATATTCAAAAAATGAACAAGGGGAAACACTCAAATGAACTATTTGAGGTTTTTTGACTATGCATCGAGGTGAATTGAAATTTTCCTTGTTTTGCATACTTGAATTACATGGAACTATGAAACGGATAAATTTCATAGGGGGTTATCTCATGAATCTGACGTAGCTAGATTTGAGGATAACACATGGAAAAGTCTTCTTGTATCATGCATGTTATTGGTGCTAATATGGTGATGTAGATTTCATGATCTATTAAAGCATTCAAAGCATTATTTCAAGAAAATTTTCAAGGTTCAAGATCCACATCCATTGAATCCATTTCATGCAAGTTGTAGATCTACATTCCAAGGTTTGTGCAAGGGGTCTTGTTGAGTGGTAACATTACTTTTTTCATTATTCATTCCATCTTTCATTTTTTCATTCATTTCAAGGTTTGATTACCAAAATTGGGTTTGACCAAGGCAAATCCCCATTCACCAAAAATAAAACATTTTTCCCTCTTGATTTTTATTTCTAGATTTAGGTGGAAGAAATCTTGAGATCTCTTGAAGAGAAAATTTGGAGTTGTCAAAGTTACAAAAGTTGTCATCTCATGGAAACTCACCTAAAAAATTTGTTTCCAACTTTCCAAACCTAAAACCTGAGCAAATTGAAGGCTTTATATCAATAGTAGGGGCTCTTGAAAGTTGCAAACAAACCCTAACTTAGGACCCATTCACCCCTGGGCGAATGAGTCCCAGATCAACTTTAGAAACTAACATTTGGCGACTGGTAAACATCATTCTACCCTTCTCTAATACGTGATTTGATTTTTGGTTTTTCTTATTTTGAGTTTCATCTAGCAATTCCAAGTGTTGGATTGCATTTTGGAGCTGATTTTCTATTTTTTAGTTTTTCTCCCCAAACTATTGTTTGACTAGGACCCACGTCCTTACACAAAAAGGAAATCTATAGATTCATATCTTGAGTTGACTCACCCAAGGGTTGTAAGTCAAATCTATAGATTCATATCCTGAGTTGACTCACCCAAGGGTTGTAAGTCAATTCTTTGTGTGGATCTCATTTCTTAATGAAATAAAGGAGAATAGGTCTATCTATCATCATTTTGGAGGAGTCTTCTTTTCCTTCAACCTATTTTTCTTCGTTTTATTTTGGTGAACCTGACTTTTGAGCATTGCATTTTGTTGATTTTGGAGTCCATTTTCACCCTAGAACTATATTTTGCATTAATTTTTATTGCATTGCATTGAATTAAATCTCATTTATGGTTGCTTAACTTGCATTAACTTTGCGTCTCATTTAGGGTTTTAGGATTGCATTTTTGCATTTTGTACATCTGAAAAATACAAAAAAATACTCATTTTGCAAAGAATTTACATAAAATTGCATCATCATTCACTTAAATTTAAAAATTGAATCAAAATTACACATCAAATTAGCTCTCCTAGTTTTTCATTTAGTCATGTTTTGCATTTACATTCAAGCTAAATTTCACAAAAATCTGAAACTGTACCTCGTTGTTTGAAACTAGAATCTAGAAACCACAAGAATCAACTCAAAAATTTGTACAAACATTTTAAAAAACCCTAAGCTAGGAACCATTTTCCCAAGGGCGAATGAGTCCCTGATCAGGGTTGTTTCCTAAATTTTTGGGCATTAAAACATCTGTTTTTGTATTCCACTTTTTTGTTTTCAGTTTGCAAATTTTTTGTTAATTGGAATTGATCATATTAAGCTTAATTTGATAAATTTAGTGCATTGTGTGAATTCAAAGTTGCATTTACAAGACATCATCTTTAGGTTTTTACATAGTATAATCAGAAATTATCTTGTTTGAAATCGGAAAACTGCTTTTATATATTTGCATTGCACTTTACATCTTGGGATATTTGATTGCCTCTTGCTTATTTCCATTTTGGGTGCATACTGAGTTTGTGAAACTTATATGAGCTTCACAACTTGGTTTCCTATTAGCAATACTATTGTGAGACATAGTTTGAGACTCATGTCATCCCCCAATACACCATTCATAGTGGATCTTGGGTTTTCCAACTCTTTCACTCATAGTGTTGACACTAGTCAACCCACTATGGATCATAGTCTTCATACCTCATTTCCAATGACTTCCCTACCTACAACTAATGTGCATGATGTTGAAACAATGGTTGCTAAATTCCTACAAGAGAACATAAGAAGGATAGATGAAGAAATAGAAAATTTGCAAAACTTTGTGACTTCTAAAAACATTTCTATTAGTGTCATTCCTGCTTTAGTTAGCATGAGGAAAATGCTTGAAAATGAACATGGAATAGATATTATGTGAATTTTATCCTATATTTTTTTTTAAAATGTCCCTACCATGACTAGTTGTACTCAATATTTGGGGTATACTCAAAGCCAAGCTGGAAATTCAATTCCTCCTTCCAAAACCCTTACCTCTATTCATACATACACTAGTACTCATGTTACTGCAACCATTCAACTTACTAGCAATTTCAACACTTCCTTAGGTATTTCCACTGGGAATCCTTCTTTATGAATTCAAATCTCATATCTCCTCAACCATCCTGCCTCACAAATCTACAATTCACTTTCCCTCCACATGCATACACAAATCCATCTTATTCGCCTCCATCTCACAATACCAACAACGATCCAATCCTTAACACACTTTTGCAAAATTTCTCATCCCTCCAATAAAAAATCTCCACTCTAAACTAGAACAACAATGGAAAACCTTCAAAATACATGAAAATCAATTTGTTATCCTTGGAGATATTGAGAACAAAAATGCCACAAGGTATAGAGGTTCCTAGCTTTGAGAAATATGGTGGAAAAAGAGATCTTGTTAGTCATGTTTATGCTTACACAACCTTATGTAGTGACTTCATTTTTTAACATAAAATCTTGGCTAAGATATTTCCTTGATCCTTGAAAGATGTTGCCTTAGAGTGGTTTTTCTCCTTACCAAATAATTCAATTAGTTCATTAAATGAACTTATTGATGTTTTTTACAACCACTTCCAAATTCACATGGGTCCTAAGATGACCTTAGCTAATTTTATGACACGCAAAAAAAAGGATGATGAAAAGGTCATTGATTTTATAGCACAATACCAAATTCTTTATTACCAAATAAACATTAAGATTCCTAATGTTGACCTTCAAATAATTTTTATTTCCAATTTACAAGATAAAATCCAAGCTAAGCTAGAGATGTTAAGGTTTTCTTCCTTTACATAGTTGTGTAAATCCCTTTTTGATTATTAAAATTCGGTTAGTAGTCGTGAAGTGAAAACTCCCTCTAACCATCCTGAAAAGTCTGAATCCACACATCAAACCAATTATCAACCTTTCAAGAAAAAAAAGGGGATTTCTACAACTTAATCCACCTCAATTAAATCAAAATGTTGACACCCAAGTGACTACTATAAAGATGACAAAACCATATGCCTTTGCAGATAGAAATAGATAGTTGACACCCCTACCTAATACCCTTCATAATATCATGGTGTAGCTCTTAGACAAGAATTTGATTTCCTTACCTCTCGTTAGAGATCCTAATTCTACTAAGCCTTTACCTTAAAACTATATAGACCAAATTCCTATTGTCATTTCCATCAACAAAATGGACATGATATAGAACATTGTAAGCATCTTAAACATCTTATGCAAGACCTTGTTGATTCTAATCATATTCAAATTGGTGGTGTTAATGATCAAGGTAATAAGTCTATAGATCCTCCTAATCAAAATTTGCAAATCTTTACCAATCCTATGCCAAATCATAATATCTCCTTTGTCAAAGCTAGTGAAACAAAGAATGATATGATGAATGTGGATACGAATGGTGAAAACATGAAAGATAATGAGAACAACCTTATGGATGGTTTGGTTGAATTTATTGATACTAAACCTCATAAGGGCCTAAGTAAGATGTAGCTTAACATTTCTTTCTCACAACAAGACATAATTAAACATGCACCTGATGGTCCTCTTTACATAGCTAGAAGAATCAATGACAAGCCTACTAATGGGATATTAATTGATCTTGTTTCTGTAGAGAATGTGATCACTAAAGAATTCCTACTTGTGCATGAGATTTATCAAGATACTTATGAAAAACTAAAAGCATGGATCAAAATGCATAATTTTTTTTCTTACCCTATGATTAGTTCCATAAATTTCCCTTTAAAATTTGGACCAAAAACATTAAGTGTCTCATTCACTATCATCCCAACGTCGGAACAATTTCATTTGAAGTTAGGCTATCCATGGCTTCACTCCATGAATGTTGTCTTGTCAGTTGTGCATAAATTCTTGAAGTTTCCATTTGGAAATGAAATCTTTACTATGCATCATAGTGGCTTTAATCTCGTGTCTTCCCATGGGAATTTTTCATTGGATTTATTTTGGCCTGAACCTATTGAACCTATTAGACACCATGAGGACTTCTTTTTTAAATCCTATCAAAATTTTAAGGAAAAGCCTACAATAGAATTATCCCTTACCAATTTTCCTCAACCCATGATTGATCCTCCTATCCTTGATGAAACCATGATTGAACCAAAATCTCTCCCAAGTAACCAAGACTAGCCTATGACAAAGCCTTTACCTATTTCATATAAGAGACCATGAGATAATCAAACAAATCCTATTTTTCCTCCTAAATTCAAAAAAGTTTACAAAGCTAAAGATAAAGTGGTTGAACAACCTCCAATGGTTCCTTTCGTTCCTCCCTTAAGGGAAGAAAATAAACCTATGGTTGACAAATCTGCTTCTACACAATCACAACTTGAAAACCAAATGAAAAGGAATCAGAATGCTAGAGAGCTTAGGCGTAGATGTCATGCTATTGCTCATTCATTTCAAGAAAAAGAAGAAAAGAATGACATAGAAAACAAAAATCCAAACTTGTCTCAAGAAATGCATGATGCCTCTCCACCCTCGGTGCAACATAAACAACAATCTTCTATGGATATTATCATTAGACTTCCTATTGTGATTAACTTGGATGATAATAATGAAATTGCAAATATTGATGAATAAGTGCATAACAACATGAATTAATTATTTTCATCTTCTATGAGCTTACATGATGATCCTCCTAATAAGAGTGTTGAATTTGGTGCTTGTCCTAGTTTGGAACTTGATGTTGTCCCTTTGGCTAGTTATCTTCCTTTTGCATATATTGATCAATATTGGAATGTAGACAACTTTCTATAGGTTGACAGACATGTGCCTTACTAGTCTTTTTTTTGTTTTCCTTTTCATGTTCTTTGTGTGAATGCATGTGCCTAATGTGATCCCTTGTACTGTTTTGTTTGGTGTACCTCTTCATGTGCATTCCTCTATTTGTAGCTACATTATTTTATATCCTATAAAAAATTACCTTTTCTTTTATCTTGTGTTCTCCTTTTGGGGATGATGCAAGGCATCAATACATTTAGGTCTCTTCCATGTTGACCCAAAATATTTTTCTTTGTTTTTTCTCTCTATGTGTCATTCTTCCTATTCTATGAGTATTTGGGGAATGATGGCATTCCCGAGATCTATAATATCATTGTAGCAAAGACATACCAACCCTAAATCTATAGATCCCTTATGTGTTTTGAGATTTTATTTTGGGGGAAACCCCTCGCTCTCTTCATGATGTTCATTTCAAAACATATGACTTGGCATAGGGATTTATGAATAAGCTCTCATATCTTCTTTATTATTTAGCATTGATTATTTGCTACTTTAAAGTAAATTTCTCATAGCAATGGTGTTAGAAATTTATTTAAAGTGGGGGAATACATCGGCATTATTATTTTTGAAATTTTTGCCATTCCTTATGTTTCATTGTGCTATTTTCTTTCTTCTTGTGATGCATCTTTTTATTAGTGGTGTCATTGGGTTTGATGTCCTTTGAGAGTGATATTTCTTGGCATATGAATGTCCTCTTAGAGTTTAATGCTACATGTTGTATTCCGTAAGATTGCTAATCTTTTATCCTTGACTTTTCCTCTCTTGGAGACATTAGGAACAATGTTCCCTAAGAGGAGACCTTACACAAACTAAGAAAAATCCCTTTGAACATATTTATTTATATTTTTGTTCATAAGTGTTTAGCATAATGTAGCTTGTTAACCTTGTGAAGCTCGAACCCTTTTCAAGGTCACCAAGCATAACACACTTTCCTTGCTAGTGGAACCTTTCCTTATTTTTTCATAGGTGCTTAGCTAGCGTAGCTTGTTAGGCCTTATGAAGCTTGAATTTTTTGCTTTTGTTTTGTGGTGCCTTATTGAATTTTTTAGAGGGATATCTTTGATATGGTATGGGATCCTAATAATATTCTCTCATTTACCACCCTTGGGGGCTCACCTAGTGGACGACCTGAGGTTCCATTAGCCCATAGTGAGCATGCATGTTGTTTGCATAGTGGACATCAAGTTCTTCTTGTGAAATTTTTTGGACAAATAGTCGAGACATGTTCCACATCGCATTGGATAGTTAAGGCTTGATCTACCCTTTTCTTTTGGAAAAACAGCTAAGGAATGTTCCGCATCATGTGTTCCAATTCGCCTTTTTATTTTTACTTTTCTTTAAGTCTTTGATGTTGAATGATTAAGTAATCTTGTTGTTTTTGCATACATATGTTTTGAATTTCTACTTAGTATGAGTTTGATGCAAGGTCATCCTTTCACTAAAGTGGTGGCTAAATTTATTGTAGAAAAATGTATCCATTTTACATTTTCACACTTAATTTGGAATTGATGTTAATTTGGACTTCATTGTTCCTTATCCATAACTAGGACCCCACCGACCAGGGCTTCACCCACCGGGGGGGTGGGAGGCTATAAATTTGATCCGCTTAAATTCTTCCCTAGCTTCTAACCGCCTTGTAGAGAAACACCGCCCTAGCTTAATTCCTTAACACAACACTTCTCATTGAGTAATGTGTGTCTTAGGTTAGGGACCTAGGACCCATTTTCCCATGGGTGAATGAGTCCTCCCTTAGACCTAGGACATAAATTTAAATTATGTTTTTGGTGGTATTTTAACATATTTAAATCTATATTCAGATGTCAACTTGTGATATTTGAATTTCAATAAATTGAGGATACATACCTATAAATATAAGGTTATTTCACTATGTTTCACCTAGAAAATCTAAGAGTTTTCTAGAAATTTTCAAGATCTAAGAGAGAAATTCAAGGAATTCAAGAGCAGATTTATTGCAACAATCAGGATCTAATTGTCATGTCAAAGTATTTTTGCATCATGCATGTTATTGGAGCTAATATGGTGATGTAGGTTCCATGATCTATTCAAGCATTCAAAGCATTATTTAAAGACAAGTTTCAAGGTTCAAGATCCACATCCATTGAAGACATTTCATGCAAGTTATAGATCTACATTCCAAGGCTTATGCAAGGGTCTCGTTGACTGGTAACATTACTTTATTCATTCTTCATTCCCTCTTTCATGTTTTTATTCATTTCAAGGTTTGATTACCAAAATGGGGTTTGACCAAGGAAAACACCCATTCACCAAAAACAAAACATTTTTCCCTCTTGATTTGTATTTGCAGATTTAGGTGGAAGAAATCTTGAAGAGAAAATTTGGCGAACTTGTCAAAGTTGCAAAATTTGTCATCTCACAAAAACTCACCTACAAAATTTATTTTTGGCTTTCCAAACCTGAAACTTGGGAAAATTGAAGGATTTAGATTAGTAGTAGAGGCTCCTGAAAGTTGCAAACAACCCTAACTCAAGACCCATTCACCCCTGGGTGAATGAATCCCAGATCAACTTCATAAACTGACTTTTGGTGACTGATAAACATCATTCTTCCCTTCTCTGATATGTGATCTAATTTATGGTTCTACTTATTTTGAGTTTCATCTAACTATTCCAAGTTTTGGATTGCATTTTGGAGTTGATTTTCTATTTTTAGTTTTTCTCCCCAAAGTGTTATTTGACTAGGAACCCTATCATTGCACAAAAAGGAAATCTATAGATTCTCATATTGAGTTGACTCACCTAAGGGTTGTAACTCAATTCTTTGTGTGGATCTCATTTCCTAATGGAATAAAGGAGAATAGGTCTATCCATCACCATTTTGGGGGAGTCCTCTTTTCCTCCAACCTATTTTCTTCATTTCAAGGGCTAATACATATCTGAACATTAATAAGGGTTTTAATGTTTTAATGTACAACTAATTCACCCCCCTCTCAGTTGTCTCATGCATCTAACAAAATATTATTATTTATGTAGTAAATGTTTCTTATTTTTTAATATATGACTTTTAGTTAAACTTATCATTTACTTGTAGTTGTGATTTGTAAGATTAATATTTGTAGTACCCTTTAACCCTTCAATTAAAATGTTAATTTAGTAATACTTACCATTTGATTTTTATGATTTTAATGATGAGTGAATGTATTTTAGAGAACTTGAATTCTCTTAGTGTACAAAGAGTACAAACCTCATATCAAGTGTATGTCATGGTTGATAATTCAATGTACCATATTACAATTTATGATTGCTTAATGTAGGATGACTCTATCCTTTAAGTAAAAGTGTATGACCATATTGTTCAAAATCATTAGTTGTATAGGAGAACATAAAAATGCTAGGAGCAACAACTAATTTGATCAAATGAAAATGAAACAAAATTAGTAAATTACCAAAATATACTTAAACATTATTTTATACACATTTAATAATTAAAAATAGTAAATCTTACATTAGTGAAATATCTATGGCCACTCTAACTAGTAGATCTCAATGTCAAAGGTCCAATATTAACTTTTTCAACATCCAATGTCAATTTTAAGATTACCATTTATATAAGGTTAAACCATTTGCATGCATTATATTTATTATTTATTTATTAATTACATAGTTGTAGACTCGACATCATCATATAATGAGGATCTGAAGGGCTACCAGACACAAGGTAAACAATCTAACCTTGGAATTTTATTACAATCAATTTAGTTATCTAATTAATCTTACATTTCAGAATGAAATATAATAAATGGAATTTAACCTTGTTCAAATTTACATGTCCACAAATGCCATATGTTTAATCAAATAGTTGATCTATGAAGGAAATATGCTCCAATATAG
>VDFB02302970.1:0-40382 GCA_007258455.2 Sequoia sempervirens | reverse complement strand
ACTATGACCCAAAGCATAAAGCTATATGTGACCCATCTGGAAAGCCACAAATATATCTGTCAAAAGAGGCAATTGGGCAGGTTTTCAATTTAGAAGGGTTTTGCAATGAGGAGATCATACACGAGGAATTGGAGAAGGAATTCTTGAGAATGGATATAATCTATAAGGGTTGGAGGTTGCCAATTCACAAATTTAAACAAGGCAGCAAGCCAGATCCTCTATAGGATAGTGAGGGCCCCCCTTATCATGTGGACTTGTTTGAACCCTATATGAAATACACCTATTTTTCAGTGTGTCAGGTATTGGGAATGGATGCCCCAGAGTATATGTCAATTGTGCCCATGATTATCACATCAGATATCCAATATCATAATTCTCAACCATTTGACTATGCCTCATACATTTCTAGGGGGCTTGATTCAAGACTGATGGCTATAAAAGGTGGATCATCTACTTTTTATCTCAGGCATTATTCATTATTGATGCACCTGGTACTATATTTTGGATAGGAGTTGGGAGTATGGCCTCCAGAAATGAGAATTTCTTAGCTTGGTAAAGATGGTGAAGCATTACCTGTTCAATTGTGGACTGCTATTTGGGATAGCAGGTTTGCTAATGCTAGTTTCATTCATTTTGAAGAATATTTTGTGAAAACATTGTACAGATTGTATAAATATCCCTATAATTATTCATTATCAAATGAGATTAAGAGATTTCTTCAGCCAAAAGATTTCAATGGGCCAATTGATCATAACTAGGGAGATTGGTATTGTTTGGAGGGAGCTACAATGATCAGAGTCTATGGGTTTGAAGAGGCCCCTTTCATTCTGCCAAAGACAGTTCCAAACAGGATTGCATATCTGGAGATTGTCAGGCAGATGGATTATTGCAGTGTAATGAATTTCAGTTCTTTTGGGAAGCAGGCTTTTATGCCTAGCTCATTGTGCTTTGGTGATTTCACTATGTTGGCCAAGGAAGGATATAGTTTGATCCTTGACAAACTGCTTCAGTACAACATGAAGAGAGGATCACCAAGGAAGAGCTTTGACCTAGAAGGATATATCAATTCTGCCAAAGAGAAGATACACTTTGGAAAGTATCAGCATGTGCCCTATCCCTTTGATGATATGATTCAGAATTTGGAGGAAGATGAAGCTGAGATGGTGGTTGAAAGATATAACCAAGGGCTGCATGATGCAGAGCAATTGTCTTCAGGGGAAGAGACACCACAAGATAATGTGCCACAAAGCCAACCAGAAAAGGTATCCAGATTGAGAACTCAGCAGTATGTTTGCCCAACTAGAGAGCTGAGTGTTGAGAGTGGTGATGCAAATGCAAGGTATATTGAGTATAGATCATTTGTTTCAGATGATGAGTTCATAAAATCCCCAGAATTCAAAGCATTTTTGTATAAATAGAAGGGGAAGGAAATAAGAGAAAAGGTTGATGATGTCACTGCAGGAAATGAAGAACAATTGCTGAACGAATTGAGGAAATGTGTGGATGATGAAATGACAAATATCACCCCTAAAAAGGGGAGGAAAATGTTGCAAGATGCTAGTGTCATGATCTTTCCCAGGCTAGATCTCAATTCAGCCCTTGTTTTTTATAGTTTCTTGAGGGACAACAATGCTACACATAAGCTTGACAAAGAAAGTGTAACAGAGGTGTATGTTGGATCAAAATACAATACTGATGAAGGGTCATTGATGATTTGGGCCTTATACCCACCCCACAGGAAATCAGTGGTCATTGACATTGAAAAGGAATTTGGCCATGTCATGAACCTAAAGGTTGGGGAAGCTGATCCTGTGGCTACTGCAGAAATTGGAGTGAATATTGCAAAGCTGAACAAGGCCCAAATTCAGATGTTGATAAAGGAAAGGGAGATGTACAAAGCAAATAATGAAAGAATGTTGAGAGAAAATGACAGACTAAAGGATTTAGTTGGTGTTACAATGAAGACACCCAGGATGCTCACTCAAGGAGAAAGCTCTCAGACAAAGGATCATTGGGTTGGATCAAGTGCTTATTCCCAAGGAAAGCATGATGCAATTGTTGCAATAATCAAGAAAATGCAGGATAGTTTAACACCTTGGTTGAATAAAATTTGGGGAAAACATTCACATACTCTTGCTGCATTAAAGGAGCATGAAAGGATGGATGGACGGGTTATGGAGAATTTTGATGAAATAGATCAAAGAGATGCTTCTAACAGTGCAGCAATTGAAGCTGCAAATCATATTATAAATCGACATCGAAACTTCTACAATGAGTTGCAAGGGGACGAACAAGGTTTGATAAATGCTGCCAAGAAAACATTGATTGCATTCTCTGATGACAAAGGGGAACTGAAAGAAGCTACCAGATGGAAGAATGAAAGTGAATCATTGTTAAATGAAGTCATGAGGATAGCTTCTGCGGAGAATACAATGTTAGAAGAAGTGAGCGAGCAGAATGAGAAGATTTTCAAGATGGAAATCACGATCCAGAATGCGGTTGGAGATGCGGATACATACGAGCACCGAGATTATTTGGATCATCTTGCTAAAACTCACTTGTGGCTTAATAGAGCTTAATTATCCTCTAATCTTTTGTTTTGTAAACATGTGACATTTTGATTTCCGAAAGGACGTGTCCTTTTGTATTCTCAATGTATAAATATTTGTTTTGAAAATGAAATGAAGGAGCGATAAGTAGAATAGGTTAGAGGATAGAAAATATAGAGTGTAATACAATGTTTTTCCAATATGAGACTATGCTGCATGTTTTGAATCATGGAGATATCAATTGAAATCTAATAATATGGTGCAGTTGTTTCTGGTATCAGTTGTTTATGGTGTTTGTTGAAAGTATTATTAAAGTTGTCTCCAATATGGTGTTTTCTGGTTATTTAAATTGGTGTAACAAGTTTACATTCGGTTTGTCAATGCACATTTGCTGCATCTATATGGTCAATTGATTGGTTCTTTCCAGTAAAGATTAAACCCTTTAAATTGATTGTAGTAATAAGAGAATGTTAATTGGATCACTAAGAAGAACTCGGTAATCATAACCTTGCATGTTTATACAAGTTATAAACTAAATCATATGTTGAACAACTTGAATGTTTTCCAGAACGAAGTACTTGTTTCAGATTTCTCTTGACTCCGCATACCCTATAAGGCACTAGTTTCCACAGTTTCATCATTCAGTTTTATTCAATTCTTTTTACATATGTTAGTTGAGCATATTAGGATTTAGTTTTGAATATTGTATACAATTTATACCAAATTTAATTTTTATTTGTGTATTTCCATCTCACATCGGAAAAATCACCAAGAAGAGAAGATCAAAAGTCAAGTCCGCCTAATTCATTTAGGTACACCCACCTAGGTTTAGCAGCACCTGAAGAGTAGAAGGTTTAAGCCATTTAACCTTGTTTGTTACCCTAAAACGTATCAAGAGATTGGCAGCCTCTTGAGGTATCCTTTACCTGTGTTTTTGAGAGCTAACAAGAGGTATAGCAAGAATTCATATCTTTTGGAGAAGTAGACCGAGTGCCTACTTCACTAGGTGACAGAGTCCAAAGGTCATCTCTGCCCCTTACTACTCTAGTTTGACAAGTCAAACCATATCTAATGGCCCAAGGCCACCAAGAACTATAGGTCTCATCTTACCTTTGTCATAGACAAAGTTCTCATCACTTTTCACTAAAACCAATATGAAAATATCACTACAACCTGCCTGATTAAAAATGCCAACATGTCCCAAAAGCCTATTATATACAACATTATTGAAAAATTTAGAATTACCATGCATTTGAAAATTAGGTATACTCTTAAAATACTTATTATCATGTGGTAACAACTTATGCTATTTATTATATGAATCATTGTCAAGCTAAAAACAATATTCTTCAATGCTTCGCACGTTACCACACTATAAGAAAAATTCATCTAGCTAAAAAAATGGCACTCATATTCTACCACATGGTTGGTATTATCAAACTCAATCTGATTAGTAGTTTGATTGTCAAAGGTGAAACCATCATAGGAACTAATCAAAAGATTGTCCACATCATGCAAACTATCTCTGAGTGTATGTAAAGAGATACACTCACATTTTAGCACACACTGTTTTTGTGCTCCAACATGCAAATATAGAGAATCATCAAGAATATCTAACCTATCCTCATCCTTACTCACTTTGATTTCTTCGAAACATAACATATCAACATCTTCAACATTCATAGCTTGTTCAAAAGTGAGCAATTCTGGTTCAAAAAGATAATTTGTTTTTTCTTTGAAATTAGCATCCACATCCACATGAAAAGACTCATAACTAGGATCATTCAAGTTAGGAAATAAACACTTATCCAAATCTGCATTAAAATTCTCAAAATTTGGCTGATTAGATATACAAACTTCATGGTTATTTTCTATTTATAACTCATCAAAAAATATTTCTGAACTTACATCAGCCTGCACACTTTCACACTTATCATATAATGCATCATTACAATCAAATGGATGTTTGTCATTACCCACATTGTCACCATGTTGACCAACTGGTTCATGACTTGAAGGAAAACTAGATACCCATGCATCATATCTCACATAGAGGAGGTTATCATCACTGTCAAAATCAATATGAGCAATACACAATAGCTGAGGGTTACTCACATGTGCATATTTCTGATATTCAATGGTCAACAGATTTGAAATTTGTTCACTTCTCAATAGATCATTGTTCTAATCCATTCTTTCAACCACTTCTTCTTCTTGACTTCCATTAGAACTGCATGCATTACCAAATTGTAAATCAGGGTATACCATGATATTACCATCATCAAAATCTAAAAACTCAATGGACTGGTCACAAACAAGATTTCCCCTATCATAGGAGATTGATTTTCTAACAAATTTTTTAGAAGCATGATAACAATCTTTCATAGAGGACATGTTGTCCATTTTTTTATTCTTGCTTACTTTTGGGCTGTCATGATAGCAATCTACATCTTTCTGCATTTCGAAATTGGACTGGGTGTCATCATTGAGCTAGTCATTTACATCCTCTTGAGGATAGACAAAAACATTTTCTCTGTCATGAATATCAATGGTAGACATTGCAACACTCTTAACTTCTTCCTGCTCAAGTATGTACTTGTCTGTATTTAAAACTAAAGACATCTAATCATTTTTTTTTCACACTACTACTAAGTTCATCAGCATGCTTATCCACCATTGAAGACAACAGACTTTACACATATTCATTCCTCATTTTTTCCATATTATCTAAACATGTGTAAGCCATTTGCATACTCAATATTTAAAAATCCTTTAATAGTGCACTAGATCCCTCCTCAAAAGCTTCAAAATACATATGAATGCAATTTGAGGTAGTAGGTCTGAAATTTTTAGAGATTTGTGAAAGAGCAACAACAAATCCGTGACTAAAAGCAATGCTTGACTCTTTATCTTTTTTTTAATCTACTTTAACTTTGTGACAAGTTTAAAAGGTTCTTTTGCAAATTCTTCTCTATAAGCATTCACTAGTTTATCCCAGTAGGAAAAGGACTTCTCATGAAAACTCAAGTACCAGTCCCTAGCTCTAGCTTCAAGAGATCTGACAAAAAATCTCATCTACATATCTTGATCTCCAAATGAATGTTTCTCCATGAAGATAGAAAAAATTTGGACATGTGCATCTCCTTCACACACATTGTATCCATTAAATCTAGGCATCTACTTATAGACTTGAGATGGCATACTTTTAACCTTGTAATCAATCCATGACAAGTCTAATTGGTCATACAATGAGTCAAAAGAATTGACAAAAGGTGCAACAATTTGACTAACAGATCTAGTATGATTATTTCTTAACTGGGCTAGTATAGCCATTAGGTGCCTTTTGTTCAACTCTTCAACTTTATTTTTAAACACATCTTTCCATTCTCAACTAAACCTAGGCTTGTTGACACTTGGGTTCCTACACTTTGGGGTTTCAACTGTTCAAGGATTATCAAACATCTGAAGCTTCTTGACAATATGCATAAAGGTTTCTAATGGAATAGTTATTTCCCTTTGGTAATCCATAGATACATGTAAATTTTGGTTTAACTAATTGTGCATAATCATAACCATGACAATATGAAAGATCACTAAGAAAAATGCTAATATGATGGTAACTTGGGCTTGAAACATATGATAATGCAAATGGATATAAATTCTTAAGATATACAAATTCATTTTGACAATCCATACTAGAAAATTTGTGAATACTTTAGACAAACAATTTAAATGGAACAACAATTGTATTCAATATGACAACTTCAACAAATGAAAATATGCAAAGAACCATGTACCTTCACACCTCCAGTTGCTACAACTTTGAATAGAGAACTTTCAAGTTACAATAACAAACAACAACCCTTCATGTTCATAAATTGTAGAGCAGAGTCGCCACCTCTTCAATAAGAGGAAAACCTTTGAAGCAAGGATATCTATATTTTAGTTCTTCCAATAGAGTCACTTCATAGTATTTTGAATTTGGGGCTGATATGAATCAATTTGTAGATCTGGAACTTCTTCAACTTCTAAACTAGTCATTTATTCTTTTGACTCTATCCAAATGGACTTCAACAAATTTGCACCAGAGATTCAAAATTGTCCCCAACAGAGTTGCCATTTTTGTTGGTGATTTTTTAAGAACCAAACTTAATCTCAATCCGTATCTATGAAATTTCAACAATTCAATCATTAGCAAGGTTGAGGATTGGCCAAAACTTAAGTAAAGTACTTAGTACCTCACTTCATCTCTTCGGGCTCTATGAGACCCAAGAGGGTAATCCTATGCATGCTCATAATATCTCAAATAAGGTCAAGAGAATTTCCTCACACGGATGCATTTATTCAAGAAACTCACTTCATCAAAGGATTGGAAGACCTCAGGTGAAAGTGTTATTTGTTTCATGGAATGCATTTATATACTAAAATTTGGGGCAATGTAGTTTAGAGTATGTTATGAATTTGTCTTCATCTTGAATCTTAGGCCAAATTCATTACTAGCTCAGTTAGCCATGAGATAAATTAATAAAACAATCAGTGCACTATTTGAGGGAAAAATGGAGTCACAAATTGCAATCATTCAGTAATACAATTATGATTGAACATCATAAATTAATGGACTATTAGCATGTCACTTTGTAGCATCTAACTCACTATTTTTTAAAATACTGCTTCCTTTCTAAATCCTATACCCCTTTCTCACAAACTAATGGTCTCATTTTAGCATTTAATCAACTCATTAAACTGAAGCATAAAACAAGCTCATTCATTCAGTGCAAATGACATAAGACAAATGAAATTATTCTTAATAACTTCATTCATGATTTAGAAGAAAGATAAACAGGAGAGCAATATTTTGAAAACTAAAATTCTTTTCATTGCTGATATTTACTTTGTAAAACCATATTTAAGATCTTCATACACTATAACTTTCACCCTAGATTAGCTTCTGATATATTTTCCAATGTATCTATTTATTCTATTTGCTCCAAGAGCATAGCATTCATCTTGACCTATTTAGGACTCAAAATTTCTGAACTCCCATAAATCAGCCATGAAATCCCCTCTATAAACAAGGGAGAAACAAGCATCCCGCTGAGTTACAATTTCATTTTCATTTCAGTTCATTTCAAAAACCTAATTTCAATTGATTCCTCGAAGAACTCCCTAGGAAGTTTCTTACGCAATTTTGGGAACAGGGGAGGACAAAAAGAAAAACACGTGCAAAATACCATTAGTTGTTGTCAGCACGTTCATTGTTGAAATAAAAAAGATTCCATATCATATTAGCCAGAGGACTTCCACATCAGCATGGAAGAGAAAAAGACAAACCATGGACATACTAAAATAAATACCTCCTATGCAAAGACCATGGTGTCATCAAAAACAAAAACAAGGAGGTGACCCTATTTAGATTCATCGACATCAGAGAGTTCCCAACCGCTCCTTGTCCTCGATGAAATTGGAGGGACCATCACCACGTCGTCGTCAGAGCTCCCATATAGTAGAAAATAAAGGAGGTACTAGCCATATCCTAAATCAGTGTCAACTTCAGCGTCTGAAGGAGTATCAGAGAGCACAATAGGAGAATTGTGTTTTCCTAGGCAGGCCCTATGACTTTTATCTTTTTTCTTAGCCTTCTTCACTGGTTGAGCCAGTTCCTTTCCTTTTGAACTTGACCATTTCTCCTAGACTGGTCATGTTTCTCAAGCTGTATGTACTCTACACAATTGATTTCTTCTTATCCTCTAGCCCTCCTTTTACCCTTTGAAACCTTAGTAAAACCTGGGCTTCCTACTCAGTTATATCCCCATGATACTCAAATCCATTGAGTTGGCTAAACCTTCTAACAGGCTGAATTGTCACACCAGTTTTCCCCATCTCCAAAACTAGTAGAATTTAACAATTCAAGACAGAGCTACAGGGATACACACCTATAAACCCTGAGAATTGTAACCAACCTAGCACAAAAATTCCTAACTAGACTAGAGAACCCAATTTAAAACCAACTTACTTAGGATAAGAATACTCAATATTCAACTTAGGAAAAATAAACAACCTCTCACTCTTCTTCACACTTCGCCTTGCATTCACTACAGACTGGAAAGATGGTGAAAGTGAATAGCGATCAATCTACATTAAATAGACAATTGGAGCATGCAAAATTAATGATACAAGAACTCCTCATGTGAGAAAGTTGATAACTTAACAACTTGGCTTTGAATCTGGGCCGTTGATCAAACAATTACAACTTCATCTAAGGTGGCCATGAGCATCATTTTTTGACCATTAGCAACTTGCTCCTAGAAAATAGTGATGCTATCTCAAATGCTACCATGTTGTTCTTTAATCTTGATAAATCATATGCGATCTGACAATTAGCATGTATCGCCAACCTAATTCGTGCTCCTTCATTAATATTGGCAAAGTATATAATAATAGTGTGTTTTTTAGAGAGAATATTTCCTTATACACTTCATCGCTCATTGTTGATCTTCCCCAAATTTTAGGGTGCAATCAATGATGAAATTATTGTCATGATGAAGTTTAGTCTGTTGGATCATCCTATTTTATAACCACATCAATGGTTCTCCAGTCATCTCATTACTTTCCTTTTTTCTTTATGCAAAGTCCTCAGGACTCTGCCACATTTCCTTCTTCAGCAATAACCATCACCTATTGCGGATGCATCTCATCCTTCATCGGCCTCATCAGTGATGTAAACATCCCCACGATGAAATCTCAACCCTTGGATTTGTGGCCCATTCTTTGATCATGTCCATCCCTCCATCGTGCATCACTAATTCAAACTTTGCACCTTGGCTCCTATCAACAACAGGAGATGCAGTGAAGAAATCAGATTTAGACATGTACACTTGCATGAAAATCAATGGTACAAGAGACATCACACATAAGATCTTATCATATTAGTGAAAGAAACCTCTCAGAGAATACCATCGCTCATTGCTAATTTGGAACTTAAGCTTTGAAATGAATTTGTAATGAGTGATAAAACATAAGGCCATCGCTCATCGCTAGTTCTCCTCATATAGTTTGCAAGCAATTAGCGATGAGAGGATTTACATAGTGACAATGTGTATCGCGTATCGCTAATGTGGAACTTAACACTTAAAACATATCCACGATACATGATGAAAAATAAGAACATAAGGCCAGGGGCATCGCTCATCGCTATTACAATATTGAAGGCTCAAAATCCATTAGTGATAATCGATCCCTCAACAATACAAGGAACATCATTCATAGCACATTCAATTTAAGAGCTTTGGTAGCTATTTGTGATGAGCGAGGTCAAAGAAATACCGCTTCATCATTCATTTCCAATTCAAAACATGCACTTCTGATGTAATCAATAATAAGTAATAAAGTAAGATGGCTGATGAGACTTAAGTGAAAACCCTAAGCATGTGCACTTAAGTTGTTCTAATGAAGGGGAACCTCAAGGATGACATGAGAAAATGGGCTTGAAAACTTCTAAGTCATGAAATGTAAAGGATGTAAAGGCCAAAAAGGCCCTTAACTTAACCTTATAAAATTTAGAAATTCAAACCTAGACGAGAGGGACCGGTCACTTGACAACAATGATAGACATAAAATGATGAAAAACGGGTGACATGAAGTCAATGACCAAATAGAATTTTACAAGAAGTTATAATGAATGAGAACCTTACATCCAAATGTAACAAGGGTTTGAGATGGAATAAAAAAAAAATTCAAGGTTCCATCACACCTATTGTTACTAGATGTGAATTGACAAAAGAAGATGATTCACTTAAAGTTGATGCTGGCATGTACAAGTCAATGATTGGAGGATTTTTATTTTTGACTACTACCAGACTAGACATTATGTATGTTGTTTGTTTAGCAGCTAGATTTCAACAAGAACCAAAGGAATCACATGTTGTTGCAGTAAAAAGGATCTTTAGATATTTGAAGGGTATAGAAGATATGGGGTTATGATATCCAAAGGAATCAGATTTCACTTTGACAACTAATATTGATGTTGATTGGGATAGATGTGTTGATAACATGTAGAGCACAAGTGGTGGAGCTTATTTCCTTGGCTCCTATTTGGTTGCTTGGTCAAGTAAGAAACAAGATTTTGTATCTCTATCTATTGTTGAACCTGAATACATTGCAACATCCTCATGTTGCACTTAGGTATTGTGGATGAAACAAACACTAAAGGACATTGGCCAACATATCATTTGATGAACCAATCTCAATTATGTGTGATAATACCAGTGTAATAAAAATTTCCAAAAATCTAGTACAACACTCTAGAACAAAACATATATCCATTAGATATCATTTCTTGAGGGAGAAGGTATTGGACAACGAGGTCAGACTTGAATATGTACCTACAAAAGAGCATATTGCAAACATTTTCACAAAACCATTGAGGAAAGATTTTTTTGAGTATCTCTGTCAGAAGTTAGGGGTTCTTCTCCCTCCTAATGTGCATTGGTACAAGATATTACATGATTCACTCTTATCTAGATCAATGTTGGGAGGATTCCTCATAGGGTGAGCGTAGTAATATTTTCAAGGGGAGTTTTTTCCCTTTGTCCTTGATGTCAAAGGGGGAGAAGAAAAGAAGACAAGAATATGTTGATATTTGAGTTATTTGGTTTGTTGTTGATGGATGTTTCCATCAATGAAAAAGGGGGAGATTGTTGGAATGTGATGTTGTTTATTGTTGTCATTGATGTCAACATATCTTGGTTGATTGATTCTAATTCTTTGGTGATTTGGATTGGTGTGATCCAGATGTTGTGCTATGATGATCTATCTTTGGTTGTGCTTGTCCCGGTCCCATTCATTTTGCAACATAATGAGGTACACTCTTATGGGTCCAGACCGATCTGGAAATTGACTAATGTGCCCTATAATATTACTTGCATTATAACATGTATATTCTATTTCCAGATATCATGGTAGCATGTTGATTTGAGCAAGGAGGTTTTGATTGGTCCACGTTTCATTCCTCTCCACCGCGGGAATGTTTTGTGGTGACCTAATTCAAATTGTGTTTGGCCAACTTAGGAGATTATGAAGGTATTTTGTTTGGCCGACTTAGGATATTATGGAAGCATGGAATGGTATAAGTAAAAGCTGATTCTATTCAATGAAAGGAAGTGTGATGAATGCAAAAATATAAACATTGTGAAGTATGTGAGAGTATATGACTGGAGGTAGCAGAAAGTGAGATTCTATCCAATATCATTGTTGGTGACAGTTATTTCAGTGGTGGATTCCCTTTCATCATTCTTTTAGAAGTGAGTCATTTTCTATAGGTAGTAGCCTTTCTTTTTGGCATTGAGCATTTTTATCTTTGGTTGTAATAGTCGGGCAGTGAGCCCACCAACAGTGAATGTTGCCTGCAATGAGCAACTTGGCAGTGAGCCCTTCGTAAAAATCACCTTAACTGGTGTTTTATAATTGAGAATTAGCACTCTATAGTTTTTCCCTTGTTGGGTTTCCACATAAATTCTGGTGTTCTTTGTGCATGGTGTTGTTATGTTCTTTCATGTTCATATCTGTTCGATTATTTTTTGATTGATTTAATTTTTCTCTGAATTAATTAAAGTCAAGAAAATTGTTTTATAATAACTGATTCACCCCCCTTAGTTATTCAGACTGTTCTACAGTATCCGTATGTCTCCCTTACTGCACACAACACCATCGTTGCCTTGTTTCATGCACTGGGTATGTCTACTTTCATTTGCACCTTCCTTACTGCCTGCACAGTATGCTTCTAGTTGAATGCTCTATTTTCCTTGTGGTCTGGCCACCTCTGTTGTGGCTTAGTGTTTTGTCTACATTCACTTTGAATTTGGTACATGACGAACTTATATTATGTTCTGCGACTTCATCCTCGTGCCATACATTTTCTATGTCATATTTGGCTTTAGATGAATGTATAATATGCTGGAATTTGATGAATATGTATTATATTATGGTAATCAATGAACCTACATTATGTTGGAATTTGATATGTATGTTTATGCTTGCAATTTGATTCTTGGTATGGTGATTTTATTTTGATGAATATATATATTAAGATTGGTATTCGATTTGTATATATATATAAATATGTATATATATGTATATGTGTGTGTGTGTGTGTATATATATATATATATATGCAAAAATATATATAAATATCCCATTATAAATTGGTATAATGTACTGAAAACTGCATTCTATTAATATTATATACATATATTATGGTTTTAGTAAGAGAATATTTTTGCCTATGTAATTAATTGATGATGTTAGATAAGTGAATCAGAAAGTTAAGTAGGGTGAATTATTTATTTATATTTAGACAATTGAAGGATTTTTTTGAATAGATGAATTAGATTATCTTTTGTTAATTAAGGAATGTTGATCTCTTTCATAATTATTCAATAGTTTATTTGTAAATATACTATGTAATTAGTTATTTAGAATAATTATTATTGTGGTAAATGGTTTATTAAGTGAATTCGTCGCTAAGGAATGAGTAACATGAAATGTAGAAATAATGTCTTATATGGAGTATTCATGGTTGTATTGTGTGCTTGTATTGAATATGTGTTTGATTTTGGGATTGGGGTGATTTTGGTGATTTCTTAAAGTGGGAGTCATTCATGCAAAGTTGTTAGGGTTGGCTTTCAAAGGCTTAGGAGGGAGTATTTTTGTATGGTTCTTATGATGTTATCACTTTGGGAGTGGTTTGGAAATTTTTTGTGTTCAGTGCAAGATGATCAATGCCTTGCACTATGGGTATAGACTCTTGTGATTGTGATATGTGGGCAAGATGGTCAATGTGTTTCTCTGTGTATTGGATTCATGTAATTATGTTAAGTGTGAAAGATTGTAAATGCCTTGCTTGATGTGTAGGGTTTATACTAGTTGCAAGAAGGGGGAGTGGCTCTCAATGGGGGTGGGAACCCAAAGTGGTGTCCAGGACAATCCATTGAAGGGTTTCTTAATCCAGTGATAATATTAATAATGAATTAGGGGGTGTTGCACCATCGGTCGTTGCCCTTGATGACAAGCCACACAAGGACTATCAAATTGGTATACATGATGAACATGTATATGGCACACTTGGTATGGCATAATATATTTTTGTGCTTGGTTCAATGACATACATTGCGGCATTACTCTCTTGGCATATTGTGTGGTATATCATTTAGAGTTTCTAATTCAGATTTCCTACAATGGAAAAACATTAAGATAATATGAATATTTAGTTGCAAGTTCTGAAAAGGGTTGATTGCATATTTGATAAAATGACAAAGATTGTGTTTAAGCGTAAATGCAATTACAAGACTTAAAGAGGCTTCATTATAATATTTGTTACTTATATATCCTCCATTTTATATGTGCAAAGAATGATAAGATCTTGGTTATATATGTGATAAGATGATAAGGGTTATGATTGTTTAAGACCTAGGAAATTGACATATCCTAAGGCGTGGTCTTTGGAAGTCATTACTAATATAAGGCTAATAAAAATTATCGTGGGCACTAAAAAGTGGCATGAAGCATATGTCATAAAAGTGGAAAAGAGAAATATAACCAAAGCTTATTTTTGCTTAAGCAACTTTAGCACTTCATTTTCTAAAAATTATTTTTAGATGAAACCCTATTTTTGAAAGGCTAGGGCATAGGTGGTTTTGACAATTTGAAGAGGAATTTTGATGGAGTTGTGCTCGAACTGAAACAAAATAGGAATAGTGTAAAACTAAGGGCTGAAATAGGTGTTATCATTCCCTAATTTCTTGCTTCTTCATTTTCAAAACTAAGTATTTCTTGTTGTTTCAATTTTCTCTATCATTGTCTTAGGGATTCTATTTGGTGGAAACAATTTTTTTTTTTTTTTTGTTTCAACTAAAACCAATTAAGCTTCTATGAAAGTTGTTAATGTTCTTGTTTCTAAACCCTAGTCAGGTTCTGAGAAGAGAAGAAAGTTGTAACTATTTGTAACCCTAGTTCAAGGTTGTATTTTCCTTGAGGTTTAGACTTTTTTGTGCAAATTTTATTTGATTTATTGGAACTCTGTTCGGGAATTTAATATTGTATATCTTTTTGTTCAAGTTAAATAATTGTCTCTTTTGTTTCAAGATCCTAGTCTGAGGGTTAGCATTCTTTGTTGAACATGAAAAATATTATGTCAAAATCCTATGTTTGATACCCATTTATTTGTTAAAAGAATTAGAACAAAGGCTCAGTTGTACATTATGTTATATGAGTTAGTTATGAGTAAAATTTCTATGATTAAGTTAAAGTGTTTTCATTATCTGTTTGGGTCTGCATACAACAGAGTATTATGTTATTAACCCTGGTTTGGATATGGTGAAAAAAGCTACAGTATGTTACCATTCTATTATTTGTTAAGGAAATACAAATCAATTATGAAGATGGAAATTTGTTTCCAGTTCAAAGACAATGAACATTATATATATAATATTGAAGAAATTAAAAAAGGTTGATGAGGAAGAAATATCATTTTGATTGTTGATTTATACTCTACTAAGAGCTATTTTTATAGTAATGTAAAAAGACATTATTGTTAGTTTCATTTCATGAAATGTTTATCTGAGCAAAATTGTATATCCTCCTATAGTAATACTATATACTACTATGTATACCAAACATATACACAATAGTACATATTGTATTTGGACTTATGCTTCTGAATGTCAAGCAATGTGAGATCAGAAGAAGCAGTGAAAGTGAAACAGAGATGATACTTTGTATTTGTATAAGAACTATGATGATATGAGGCAGATTGTATTAGCCAGTTAGGCACATACTTTCCAGCGAGGCATATTCTTTATTGTCAATGAGGCACATTTAATGTCAGTGAGACACATTGCCAGTGAGGCATTATTTTATTGCCAGTGAGGCATTCTATAATTAGTGAGGTTCATTAATCCAGTGAGGTGATTTTACAAGTGGTTTTTCTACCCCAAGAGGGTTTTCTAGTCAAGAAATTTGCTATGTTATGGTTCTTTATATGGTTTCATTTGTGATCTTATTTTTTCATAGATATACATTTCTGTACTGATCTTATTTTTTCATAGTTATACATTTCTGTACTTACATTTATGTGATTAGAAATCAGAAAATCAGATTGGTACACATGTTAACTTCTGAAATATAATTCATATTATTCTCAAAAGGTTTAAAAGGGGTTTTTAAAAGTCAAGAAACTGAATTAATTTGTCTAGACACGGATTCACCATCCCCTCTTAGTGTCTTGTGTACTCCCACTATTGGTATCAAATCCAAACCCTATCTAACTAACCTAGGAGATTCTTGGAGGTGGAGTATTGGTTGTCATGGGAAAGAGGAATAGGAATAAGAAAGAAAAATCACAGTTTTCTAAAGTAGAAATGTCAAAAGATAAACCTCAGTCTAAAGAAGAAAATAAATATAATATAGGATTTGATGAATTTGTGGTAGACATGAATGATTTAGATGTTGAAGGAGAAATTGATTTTGAGGAAGAACTTATTGCTGCACTTGATGAGATTGAGAGTCTTAGAAAGGTGAAAAAGGAAGTAAAATTTCAATTAGAGAAAAAGGAAGAAGATTGAAAGAAGTTAGAAACTAAAATTATCTCTTTGAGAGAAAATTTTGAAAAATCAAATGAGTCAATTATCTGTCTGAAAGTAGAAAATGAAGAAAGTAAGAGAATAGCCCAAGTGACTAGGTCCAATTTAGAAGCCAAAGCAGTTGAGTGCCAAAATCTTGAAGGTGAAATAGTTTCCTTGAGAAAAGACCTTGAAATCTTCGAAATTAAAATTTTTGAGAAAGGTATTGATGCATTGAATAATATGTTGAGTAGTTAAAAGAGTAAAAAGGACTGATTTTCTTTAGGGTATGAAAAAGGACAAAGCTCTGGAGTTCAAGATGAGTCAAAAAAAAAAATAGTGTTTGCAACAAAAGATGGAAAGAGTTTTAGAGTTAGAAAAATTCCAAGAAATAAAATAGACTTGAACTATCATGCTACTACTTCTGAAATAAAAAATAAGGTTATTGATGAAAAAAAACACAAGGTCTTCAACAAGGTTGGAAGAAGATACAACTGGTTCATAGGATCTTCATCTACCAAACAATATTATTCAATGAGGTATAACTATTCTCATTTTCATGGTTATTTCTATGTTTTCCATAAGTATCGTCATAAACTAGAGGTTGTAGTTATTATGGGTTGTCAAATCAAAACTACAATGTTGTTTGTTATAACTATAATAAGGTTGGACACATAAAAAGAGATTGTTGGTTACAAGGAAAAAACAAAGGTTGGAATGATTTTGAATGATCAAGTAAAAATTATGCTTCTCTTGTTAATCATCAAGTCATGTGCTATAGATGTAATGGTTTTGGACATAGAGCCAAGTTTTGCAAAAGTAAATTGTTAAAATCACCTAAGCAAGAGATACTTTGAGCAAGCAAAATAAGGAGCCTATGAAAATCTGGAGAAGAAAAAAAAATCAAGAAAAAAGGATTCTAAACTTGTGCATATTGCACAAGGAATATCTCTTAGTACATAAAAGGTAGCATGAAGTAAGGGGGAGCAGGTTAGTGATTTACCTTTTAGCCCCTAGAGAAAACAAGGAAGTTGTGTAAGATTTTACATAGTGCAATGACAGTAAGTGTAGTGCTATTAAAGATAGTGTTATTATAGTTGCTTTGGTTGCTTCTTGAGTTGTTTCAAGAGTTGATTCTTGTTTCTTTGTTTCATGATGCTATACTTGAGATAATTCTTTGTTTCACATATGTCAAGATGTTCATTCTTGTTGATCAATAATGGTGTTGGTGCACTAGCAATTTGTAATAATGATTTTGGTATCAAAGAATGTTCATAAATTGTTTTAGATATCAAAAGTTGGAGGTTGATTGTTATATAAGAAAGATCCAATAATATTAGGAAGAGTCAGTAATGAAAATGTGTGTTGATCTTAAGGCCTTTGACAGTGGTATAAGCTTTGACTCTTTGTGTAGTTTCTTGGTGTCTTTAGTGGTTTGTGGTGCTATGTTCTTGTGCCAAAGACTCTGTGACAAGGTGTATTTGTTTACATCTCTAAAAATGGAAACTATAGTGATCAAGGGGCAGTGTTTACAAGGTACATGTTGTATTGGACATTGATGATGGTATTGGTATATTCCTATATTGACATTGATGGTAGTGTTTGTCATGATTGATAGTGACTTGTGCTCTTGATATTCTCTTGACAGTGTTATACATACAGATGATAGTAATCGTATGCATCACAGTGATATAACCAACAATAATAGTTGATTGGCACAACTAGCTTATGATAGTGCTACAACTGGGGTCTTTTGATACTCATACTTGGTGTGTTAGGGCTTTCAATGGTTTGATGGTAGTACTAATACAACTCATGTAAAAGGCAATTAGTGGAATAGTAGATTCTCAATCATGTCATTCAATGAGTTTATACATTCTTCTTAATAGTGATCTTGTGATAATGGTCTTATATTGAATAACTCATTTGATCAAAATATTCTATTTCTAAGCAAGGGAAAGTTGATTAATCATAATGGAAGATGAATGCATAAGTTAAAGAGACAACAGAGAAGAGCTAAACTCAAAAGAATAACACAGTGTTTAAAATGTCTATGATATTCATGTTGTCTCTATCAAAGTTTCAAGTAACGACAATTTTGGAAAAAGGTATTTTCTTGTTTGTCAGTGGTTATTCATTCTTAGCAAGTCTTGATGTCTTGAATTCTTAGTGGTATTCATTAATGATAGTGATTGACTAAAAAGTGATTATGTTATTTGTATCCTAGTGATGGATAGTGATATTTTGACATGACAAAGGAAGCAACACATGTTAAAGTGATAAGTGAACTCAGGGAGTAGTTATCCATTTGACTTTTGTTGCAATAGTAGTTTGAATAGTGATCTGGATCTTTTACAGTGATATGCATGATATGTTGTGCATTGTGTCTTCTTGACAGGTGATCTTTGTTACTTGGTACAGTTTTTAATAGTGACATTTCATTGGACAGTAACAGTGATTACATGTTGACAGTGATTAAGGGATCTAATAGTGATTCAGTTGTTGCCCTTGTGCATTTAGATAGGGGGGCTTTCTAGTTTTATCTTTTATACATGGCACTTGAGTTTGTAGGTATTGTGGATGATTTTCTTGGCATGTTGCTAGCATGCTCTGTAACTCTTGATAGATGAATCATACTAAATGTAGACAAATGTCTACTGCACTTTGATTTTCTTGATATGGGAATACAATGATTAGTATGGGAATATAAGATAAATTTAGTGATCATTCCACTTAACAAGGTTGGTTGATATGAGTGTAGATGCTAGAACTTGGATAAGTGAAACTTCAATGTTTATGTTGTTATATGAGGACAATAAGTTTGAAGCTTTCACTTGGTTCACTTGAATTTTGTTGAATCTTGGTTCACTTTATTTGATATTGATATTCAAATTGTTTGAAATTTGGTAATGGACAGTATGAGTTGGTGTGATCTTGTGTTGATTCTTTGGATACTTTTATACTTTACAAGTGATATGCACTGTTGCATTTGATAGTTTGTTGAATGTGGTTACACATTATGATTTTCTCCATGGTTTTTTGAGTTGACTCAGAGGGAAATAACTATTTCACAGTTTACTCAAGTTGATATAGGTTGATATACTCATTTTTTCTGACAGTCTGGTATAATGTTCATATTTTACTCATTTGTTTCAGTTATTCAGTGGTTATGGTACATTGTGGCATTCATTGTCTTGTTACATGACAAAGCGTTGCTATGGGCATTATGGTACATTGACATTGGTATTTATTGTCCTGATATATGACAAAGTATATGATTGTTTTTAGTGTAGTTTTTGTTTGGTTCTTTGAACTCATGATTGACAATTGACATTGGCTAGTTATGTTTTTGGTTAACATTGGAAATTAGTGGCATGACACATTTTTTCTGCCCTTTATCTTTGAGGCAAAAAGGGGGAGAGAGATGTATGTTTTTCCATCAAGGACAAAGGGGGAGTTTGTTGCACCCTCAATTTTTTCCCTTGATGACAAGCCACACAAGGACCATCAGATTGGTATACATGATGAATAGGTATATGGCACACTTGGTATAGAACGATATCTTTTTGTGCTTGGTTCAGTGACATACATTGCAGCATTACTTTCTTGGCATATTGTATGGTATATTCTAATTCAGATTTCCGATGATGGCAAAATATTAAGATAATATGCATATTCAGTTGCAAGTTTTGAAAAGGGTTGATTGCATATTTTCTAAGATGGCAAATATTGTGTTTAAATGTAAATGCAATTACAAGACTTAAAGAGGCTTCATTATAAAATTTGTTACTTATATATCTTCCATTTTATATGTGTAAAGAATGATAAGATCTTGGTTATATATGTGATAAGATGATAAGGGTTGTGATTTCTTAAGACCTAGGACATTGAAATATCCTAAGGCATGGTATTTGGAAGTCATTACTAATATAAGGTTAATAAACCTTATTGTGGGCACTAAAAAGTGGCATGGAGCATATGCCATAAAAGTGGAAAAGAGAAATATAACCGAAGCTTATTTTTGCTTAAGCAACTTTAGCACTTCATTTTCTAAAAATTCATTTTGGATGAAACCCTATTTTTGAAGGGCTAGGGCACAAGTGGTTTTGACAATTTGAAGAGGAATTTTAATGGAGTTGTGCTCAGACTGAAACAAAACAGGAATAGTGTAAAACTAAGGGGTGAAACAGGTGTTATCATTCCCTAATTTCTTGGTTCTTCATTTTCAAAACTAAGTATTTCTTGTTGTTTCATGTCTTAGAGATTTTGTTGGGTGGAAACAAACTTTTCTTGTTTTTTGTTTCAACTAAATCCAGTTAAGCTTATGTGAACGTTGTTAATGTTTTTGTTTCTAAACCCTAGTCGACTTTTGAGAAGAGAAGAAAGTTGTAACTATTTGTAACCCTAGTTCGAGGTTGTATTTTCTTTGAGGTTTAGACTTTTTGTGCAAAGTTTATTTAATTTATTGGAACTCTATTCGAGGCTTTAATATTGTATATCTTTTTGTTCAAGTTGAATAACTATCTCCGTTGTTTCAAGATCCTAGTCTAGGGATTAGCATTCTTTGTAGAACATGAAAATTCTTATGTCAAAATCCTATGTTTGATACCCATTTATTTGTTAAAGGAATTGGAACAAAGGATCAACTGTACATTCTGTTATATGAGTCAGTTATGAGTAAACCTTATGTGATTAAGTTAAAGTGTTTTAATTATCTATTTGGGTTTGCATACAACATAGTATTATGTTATTAACCTTGGTTCGGATATGGTGAACAAAACTATAGTATGTTACCATTCTATTATTTGTTAAGGAAATACAAATCAATTATAAAGATGGTAGTTTGTTTCCAGTTCAAAGACAATGAACATTATATATATATATATTATTGAAGACATTCAAAAAGGTTGATGAGGAAGAAACATCATTTTGATTGTTGATTTATACTCTACTAAGAGTTATTTTTTTTTAGGAAATTTAAAAGACATTATTGTCAGTTTCATTTCATGAAATGTTTATTTGAGAAAAATTGTATATCCTCCTACAGTAATACTATATACTACTATGTATACATATACACAAGTATATTGTATTTGGACTTATTCTTTTGAATCTCAAGTGATGTGAGATGAGAAGAAGCAGTGAAAGTGAAACAAAGATGATACTCTGTATTTGTATCAGAACTCTGATAATATGAGGGAGATTGTATTAGCCAGTGAGGCACATTTAATGTTAGTGAGGCATTTTGTAACCAATGAGGTGATTTTATGAGTGGTTTTTCTACCCCAAGAGGGTTTTCCACTCAATAAATTCATTGTGTTATGGTTCTTTATGTGGTCTCATTTGTGATCTTACTGTTTCATAGTTATACATTTATGTACTTACATTTATGTGATTATAAATTAGCAAATCTGATTGGTACACATGTTAACTCTTGAAATATAATTCATATTATTCTCAAAAGGTTTAAAAAGGGTTTTTAAAAGTCAACAAACTAAATTAATTTGTCTAGACGTTGATTCACCCCCCCTCTTAGTGTCTCATGTACTCCCACAAGGGGATGGGTATATTTCACATTAAACAAGATAATGGATGCCTCACCCATGCCTGTAGTGCTCATTTAGGCTAAGGATGGGTTGAGAAGGCCTAGTTGGAAAGATCAACTTCCTTGTCCTCACAAAAGGAATGTTGGTTTTGCATGTGTCACCCTATGGGGTTGGGACCTAGTGAGAGGTTTACTGGGACAACCATAGATGGGGGTCAGGGTCTAGTAAGATACTGCTAGGACAACCCATGTCAGGACCATGCAATGACACTCTTCCCCATTGCAGTATAGCAAATTCCCTAGTTGTGTAGTCTCCTTCTATCGTGTGAATGGATTTGGAAGTGATGTAAGTGTTGTAAGTGGTGCATCCATGGTAGGAGGGTCCTCAAAGAGAACAATCCAGACCATGCAGCAAGAAAACACAATAGAAGCAAAACAAAATATGGAGAAAAATGCAGATTCAAACATTCTCATTAATATTTATATTGATTACAATCGGTTAGAAGCATCCAGGCTTACAGATTCGGCTCACAGGCCTTATATTACATGTCTGAAATATAATATTCCTATATGATCCTTAATGTGAGCTGAAATATAACATCTCAAACCTATTATTCATTTGACTACCTTTATAATGATCTATTACAATGATTTATATCACATCTTGAGATCTAGAATTATCCACATCGGCCAACGATTATAACAATCTCCAATGAAAGAAAATGTAACTTGTGCATGAATAGGTCAGCCTCAAATTTAAAGTACTCCTCGGTGAATGCATAGGATGAAGTGTGGACCTATAATTAAGGTCGGGGAAACTCCACGGAACAATTCGATCACACCATCAAAATCTGCAAGTTATGAGAAAGATCCACAAGCGATCAAACTAGCCATTAGTTTAGAAAATTATTTTGTTGTTAGTTCAAGGAACTTCCATTATATCCAGAAGTGATAACATGTCAGAAAAAGATCTAATCAAACTCAAATCTTGGAATAAGGAAAATTATCATGTCCACGATGTAAACATAGATCCATAGGGTTTGGTGAGAAAACATGATGAAAAACTGAATCTGCCAACTTGAATTGAACAAGAACAAAAACTAAAAGAAAATATTTTGGTTGATGCAAGATTGCCAAGAACCAAGGCTGCTCCTGCATTAGACATCTGGGGTTATTTGAAAAGTGAGTCCCTCACTTTGCTAGGGTTAAAGGGAAACCAATACTGTCTACCTCAGCCTAAGAAATCCAAGAAGAATCCTCCACTGGTCTACCTTTCCAATTCACAAGATATTCTTTGTACTGTCTTCCACTTGTTTTCCTCCCATATTTGGTATCCAAAATATCTTCTATCTCATTTGATTGTTCTTTAGGAAATTGATTCTCCAATTTTTCTTTACTTCATCATTGAATTTTGCTTCATGGTACTGATGTAGATCTGCAATGTTGAATATAGGTGATATACCTATGTCATTCGCTAACTCCACTTCATATGCAATTCCTTAATCAAATTTCTTCAAAATATTACAGGGTCCAAACTTCCTCATCTTGAGCTTATTGCATGTGCCAACTAGAAATATTTCCTTCCTCAAATACACCATTACTTCATCTCCAACTCCAAACTCCTTATGTCTTCTCTTTTCATCCGCTTTCCCCTTATACTTCTAGTTCACATCTTCTAATTACTCCTTCACTTGAGTATGCACTATCTTCATATGTTCAGCAAATTCCTTTGCTTCTACACTCCTTTTATCTTCCATATAGATGTCTCTCAACTCTGATATACCTCTAGGATGCACTCTAGTAACAATCTCAAATGGTGTCTTTATAATACTCCTATTCATTTGAATTATTGTAAGCAAACTCTGCTTGTGCAAGGACTAAATCCAAAATTTTAGTCTTCTCTCCAATCAAACACCTCAGCAAAGTCCCCAAACTCTATTTACTACCTTTTTCTATCCATCATTCTATGGGTGAAAAGTAGAACTAAACTTCAAATCTGTCTTTAACTTTTTCCAAAGTGTCCTCCAAAAGTAACTAGCAAACTTTACATCCCTATCTGAAACAATGCTCTTAGGTAATCCATGCAATCTGACCATTTCCTTGAAAAAAAAGTTTGCTACATGTACTACATCTGTTGTCTTCTTACAAGGTATGAAATGTGCCATTTTAGAAAATCTATCTACCACCACAAATATAGAATCATTACCTCTTTGTGTCTTCAGAAAACCAAGTATGAAATCCATGTTAATACCCTCCCAAGGTCTCTCCGGAACTGTCAAAGGCTTATACAATCCAACATTTTGACTACTCCCCTTTGCAACTTGGAAAAATCTACAACTCTATACAAATTTCTATACAAATTTCCTAACATCCTTATAAATTTGTGGCCAAAAGTAATTCTCACTTACCAATGCTATCGTCTTATCAATGCCAAAGTGTCCTGACAATCGTCCACTATGTTTTTCTTTCACCAAATTATCCCTCATTGAACTCCGGGGTATACACAACTGATTTCATCTAAAAAAAATATCCTCCTTAATGAAATAATCCAACCACTAACTCCTATCCTCCAAGACTAGTTCTTTTCAAGCATTCCAAGGTTCTACAAAATTCGGGTCTTCCTCATACAATTTTTTCAATTCATCAAAGCCTAATACCTCCACTCTCATCTCTATCAATAAATTCCTTCTCCTACTCAAAGCATCAAAAAATCTATTTTACTTTCCACTCCTATGTTTGAAGAAAAAAGTATAACTCTACAAGAAGTCTACCCATCTCATGTGTCTCTAATTCAACTTACCTTAACTGTTCAAATATTGCAAAGTCTAATGATCATATACAACACAAAATCCTTAGGTAACAAGTAATGTCTCCACTTCTTCAAGGCTTGAACTATGGCATAAAAATCCCAATCATACACTGCATATATTATCCTAGCATCACTCAACTTCTCACTGAAATAAGCTACTGGTTTGCCTTCTTGACTTAATATTTCTCCAATTGCATTTCCACTTGCATCACAATCTACTTGAAATACCTTGTTAAAGTTTGGTAAAGCCAACAAAGGTTGCTTAGTCACCTTCTATTTCAACAACTCAAAACTTCGATCTTCTCTAGATGTCCACCTAAAATCCTTCTTATCTCCTCTCATTGTTTCTATCATAGGACTTCAAATAGAACTGAAATTTATAATGAACTTCCGGTAGAAACTAGCCAATCCATGAAATGATCTTACTTCTCCAATGCTTTATGGTGTAGGCCACTCAACAATTTATCTTATTTTCTCAGGATCCATCTTCAATCCATCCACAGATATCAAAAATCCCAGATATACCAGTTCTTGCTTCATGAAATTACACTTATTAATGTTTATCAACAACTACTCTTCTCTCAACCTTTGCAAAACTTGTCTTATGTGCAACAAATGTTCTTCTCTAGTCTTACTGAAAATCAACATGTCATCCAAATAAACAATCACAAACTTACCCAATAATTTCTTCAATACCTCATTCATTAGCCTCATGAAATTACTCGGTCCATTTTTTAGTCCAAAAGGCATCACCAACCACTCACACAATCCTTCATTTGTCTTGAATTCTATCTTCCACTCATCCCCTTCTCTGATTCTAATTTGATGATATTCACTCTTCAAATCTATCTTTGTAAAGTATCTAGCTCCACTCAAACAATCCATAATGTCATCCATCTGGGGCAAAGGAAATCTATACTTCACCATAATCTTGTTTATGGCTTTAGAGTCTCTACACATCCTCCATTCTCCATCCTTCTTAGGTGCTAGCACAATAGGTATTGCACAAGGACTTAAAATTTCTCTGATCAAACCTTTTCTCAAAAAATATTGCACTTGTCTATTCAATTCCTCATTCTCTACAAGTGCCATCCAATGTGCTGCTTTATTAGGAAAACTATCTCTAGGAATCAGATTCATGCAATGAGTAATACTCCTCACATGTGGTAATCCATTAGGTACATTATTTGAAATGATCTCCTCATACTCTGCCAACAACTCCTTTATCTCCTCCGGTTGTTCTTCTACATGCTTCGAGTCTTCAGCCTTCTTAGGAACCAAGGTATAACACATGTTATCATGTCTCAATCCATCTAGAAATCTCCTTCCATCAACCAAACAAACTCTAGGACTTGTACAAACCTCAACTTTAGGAACATCCTCCAATGGAAACAAAGTCTGCTTCATCCCATTAACAACAATGGTATATGTATTCTTCTTTCCATCATGAAGAACCTATCTATCACACTACCAAGGTCTTCCCAACAAAACCTGGCATACATCCATAGGCATCATATCACACAAAACTTCATCATGGTAATTTCCTATCTTCAATTTCACCAAACATTGTTCACTTACCAGTATCTTATGCTCATCTTGAATCCATGCTATCTGATAGGGCTTCGAGTGTTTCAATCTTTCCAAATTCATTTTGGCATATGGCTTTGGGAGATTGTGTATGGCTTTTAGTGTTGTCATTGATGGAAACTAGAGTCATTGGCATGGTCCGCAGTATAGATGTAGCTCAGACCGGCATAAATTGTATTAGGCAATGTGTTACCAGTAGAAAGCATGAAGAACAGGATATCCGATTAGTCAGTCAATCAATATACTTAACCAAATCATTATTTTGTGTTGTGGATCCCTAGGAAATCTTGTTAAGTATGTATGTAACTTATTGGTAAGTTTTGTAATGTTTCTTTGATCGGTGTTTGGTAGAATGATTTATCGTTTATTTTCTCATTATGGATGACCTGGTGTATATAGCATGTTGCAGATGTATAAGGAGTAGCTACTTTAATATTTCTTGTGTTGGGAATTTTGATTTTGGTCCCTACTATAGTCTAGCTAACATGTGTGGGCACGCATTAATTTTAATTGGTGATTTGAGACAACATGTGGAAGACTATTACATCTTATGTGAATCTGACATATAGTAATGAAAACCTTGTTCATGGATATATATATGAGATCGGTAATTCATTTTGAGTGTGTGAAGAAGTGTGAAAATGTGTGAATGTGTGTAAAGTAGAGTAGATGTGTGTGCGATTATTATAAGGGTTTCAGAAGGGTAGAAAATAGAGTAGAGTAGAGCAAAAAAATAGAGTCAGTCAGAAGGGTTGAAGATCATTTTACCTGAGCTTCATTGGAATTGAATCCAGACATTTGGAGATGCTATTTTATTAGTTAAACCCTTTTGTTGTATTCCCAAACATTTTTTAAGGCAGTGATCCTTTCTTATTTTGAGAAGTGAGCTCTAGGTAGTGTGCCTGAATGCAAGTGCATTCCCTTTTGTTCATACTTTTAATAGAGTATATATATTGTGGATTAACATCCACCGTGGTTTCCCCCCTAACAGGGTTTCCACGTAAAAAAAATCTTGGTGTTATGGTGTTCTTTAATGTGTTTGCATGTTTCCTTCTATTTATATGTTGTGGATATTGTTGTTGTTGCTTTTAGATATGGTTTGAAATTCAAATATCGTGGAACATTGATTCACCCCCCCCTCTCAGTGTTCCTAGTGTCCAATAATTGGTATCAATGTTGGTTCCTCTTCTGAAGTTTAATAGCTTGAGGTGGATCTTGGATTACAATGGACACAGGTGGTCTTCAACAACAACTTATGGTGGAACTTGATGATCTTGATTAGTCTAAAGCAGAGGTCATGGAACTAAAAGAAAATCTTGTGGCTGCCAAAAAATTCATTCAATCACTAAAGGATAAAATAAATGAGTCAAGGGAAAAGAGGAAGGAACTGTTGGATACTGTGGATGTGTTGTTGATATTTGGTTGTCATTGATGTCAACACTATTAGCATTTGGTGTATTAGAGACTATATATTTCAAGGATATTGAGAAAATTGTAAGAGAAAGTGTTCTAGGTTCTCAATGGAACTGCACAAGTCATGAAGGTGTCTTATTCTCTACATTGAAGATTAGTTGGTGTGGATTAAAGGGTTTTTTTTTTCAGTGTATCTAGATCATCTACCAGAATTTTCAAAGGTCCACGCATAAATTTGATTGTGTTATGATTTGACAGTGTTTTTGTGGTCTTTGTTAGTGTTCCTAAGTGAAGATTGTGAAATTATGATAATATCAGTTGTTGTGGATGCTTCTTTGTTGTTTCTCGATGTCTTTGGATGTCTCTAGATCATTCTCTATCTTCGTGGTATGTACACATTAATTGGTGTGCTTGTGATTGAAGATCTTTTCTTGCGCATGTTTAGTTTTTCATGTTCCTGGCTGGCATGTTGGTGGTAGTGTGTTGTGGATCTTCGAGGTAAAATTAATTTAAGTCTTTTTGTGTTGGAGATGTGAATTTGGGTCTCCACTATGTTTTGGTTGACCTTGGTGGATTCACATTAGAAATTTATTTGTAAATTTGGGCCGACATTGCAAATATGTTTTATTTTTCTGGCTGATTAAGTTGTGATGAAATGTCATGTAGCGGATATATATGCGTGATTGTTTCATCAGTACTTTTTGTGCATGTTGTGCTCCTGTGTGCTCCTGTTGAATATCATTCAGAGCAATAGTTTGAAGAAGATTGAGTGAAGTGTGAAGAATATTTTCTGAGCTTAATTGGAACTGTAAATGGCCGCGCATGCTTTCATTTTCTTAGTTCATAACTCCTAAATTTTAACCTTATTCTATATTGTTGGTAGCCAGCTCTAGGAAGGTGCCTAAATTCAATGTACCCCTTTATTATTTTCATTATACTTTTAACAGGGCATAATCTTGTGGACTAACATCCACCATGGTTTTTCCCCTAACAGGGTTTCCATGATTTTTTTTGTTGTTGTTCTCTGTCTCTCTAATGTGTTAATTTATAGTTGTTAATTGCTTGTTCATTAGATCTGGGATTAAATTAGGTAAATTTAGACAAGTTTAAGTTTTTTTGACAACTAATTCACCTCCCCTCTTAGTTGTCTGTCCTTGTTTTGCCAAAAAATGGTATCAGAGTAGGTTCCTCTAAAGAAGTTTAAAAGCTTGAGGTGATCCGAGATGGAAACATTCAAGAAGGACAGTCCAATATTCGATGGAACTAACTACTCACTATAGAAAGTTAGGATGCAATGTCATCTAAATTGTATTGGTGATTCCTACTAGAAGATAACGAAAGATCCATTTACTATTCCTAAGAATGGTCCCTCTACTGTTGATGAGATCAAAGATGTTGAAAGTAATATCAGGGTTGTTGAAGCTTTGGTGAGTACTGGTTTATCTCGTGAGGATGGATAATGTGGTAGGTTTGTAGACAACTCATGAGATTTGGACAAAACTAGAAAGTTTGTATCAAGGAGATGCACAGGTGAAGATGGCTAAGCTACAAAGCTTGAAAGGAAAGTATGAGAATCTCTTCTTCTTCTTCTTCCTTTTTTCACTCGGGTGAAAATGAAACATCACTCGTTTATGCAAAGAGTAAATGAAATAGTGATGGTATTAAATGTAAGTTGGTGGTTTTGTGATGAGAATGAAATTCAGACTAAGGTACCAACCTTCCTACAAAATGAAGGTTCATATTGAAGATTCGATCAAGAAAAATATGACAAGAGACATTGATCAAGCTTGTTACTTGAAATAAGTGAATTTGGTGAATCTACATCAAGATTGAATCAAGATTCAAGGCTATTGTATCCGGTATAACAAGAAAGATATTCTAGGAGAGAGTTCCAAAGATATCCAAGTATGATGAAGAATTGAAACAACTTGAAGATAAAGAAAGATAGGTAGAAGAATTGGAAGCATTAATTGTAAAGAAAGAAGGTAGAGGAAAAGGTAAGTATGAAGGAGTGTTTCCCATTAAATGTTTTTCTAGAAAATAGTCATTTTGCATCAAGGTGTCCTGAAAGAGTTCCTAGACCTAAGCCTAAAAATTCTAGATTCCAAAAGAGATGCTACTTTTTTGAAGAAGTAGTGACTGATGATGAGTCTAACAAAGATAATGGAAATGAAGATGAATGGGTTTTCATTGCTACCATTGAAGATAATCCTGTGGCTACTAAATCTACCAAAGATGAAAAATATCTTGCATCCCAAGTTGAAGAAAAACATGAGTGGGTCATTGATAGTGGATGCTCACATCATATGATCGATGATAAAAGCAAATTTGTGAGTTTAGAAAAATTTGACGGTGGGGTTGTAAGATTTGGAGATAATAATGTTGGTGTGATTCGTGGCAGAGGGTCTATTTTCCTTGGTGGTGAGGATAACACTGATGATGTTCTTTATGTTGAAGGCTTGAAACACAACTTCTTAAGTGTTGGACAGATGGTGGACAAGGGTTATGATCTTCAGTTCAAAAATGGAAGATGCAAGATACGTGGAAGTTTTGGGAATATGATTGCTACAGGTAGATAGACAAAAGGTAATATCTTTCACCTGAATATTGCTAGTGGCAATTGTTTAATAGCTCAAGTAGATGAAAGAAGGTTGTGGCATAGAAGGCTGTGTCATGTAAACTTTGAAAATATTATTAAGATAAGTTCCACTCAAGCAGTAAGAGATCTACCTAAGTTAGTGAAGCCTACTAATACAATCTACAAGGAATGTTAGATGGATAAACAAACTAGAGTCTCTTTTGGGAGCAAACAATTTCATTCAAATAATTTGTTGGAGTTGCTACATATTGACCTTTGTAGTCCCTCCAGAGTTAGAATTATTCATGGAGAAAGGTACTTTATGTTGATTATTGATGATTACTCTAGAATGATATGGGTTTCTTTCTTAAGAGAAAAATGTGAAGCATTGGAAAAGTTCAAAAATTTCAAGGCTATGGTAGAGAATGAGAAAGGTCTGAAAATCAAGTTCCTGAGATATAACAGAGGTGGTGAGTTCACTTCTAAGGAGTTCAACTCTTATTGTGAAGAGCATAGAATTAAAAGATAATTATTTGCTCCCTGAACCCCTCAACTGAATGGAGTTGTAGAAAGAAAGAACAAAACAATTTTGGATGCTGCTAACAATGATGATGGAAGGAAATGTGTCTAAGATGTATTGGAGTGAAGCAGTAAGCATTGTTGTGTATACTTTGAACTGGGTAAATGTTAATGGTAATTTTGGTAAGATACCTTTTGAGTTATGGTTTGGTTACAAGCCAACTATTAAGTATTCCAAGATCTTTGGAAGTAAGTGTTATATCAAAAGAGATGATGGTATAGGCAAGTTTGATGCAAGAAGTGATGAAGGATCTTCCTAGGTTACTCCACTAAAAAGAAGTACCCACCGGGTGCTAAAAAAGGTTGAGAACGATGGTTGAAAGTGCAAATGTTAGAGTTCATGAGACTCCTATCAAATCATCCATATATTGTGGTTATAATCTCGATGAAGACAATACAAGCCAAGGGAGAATTTTAGACACAAAATCTTAGGGGATTATTCCATATGTTCCATTAAGCAACCTCAATTTATTCTGGTAAATCAAGTCAGTTAGGAAGCAGAAATAAGTGCAAGTGTAGAAGAAAGATCAGAAGAAACAAAAGTTCAATAAAGTCCCAAAACTCGAAGGTATGTAAAGCTAAATCATTTTGAAAGTCAAATAATAGGAGATAAGAATAAAGGAGTGAAAACTAGAAGAAAGATTGCAGAAGAATATTGTCTAATTTTGAAGATTGAACCTAAAAATGTCACTGAAGCCTATCAAGATGAACACTGGCTGGAAGCTATGAAGGAAGAGCTGACATAGATTGAAAAGAATGACACATGGACACTGGTTCCCAGGCCTAAAGAAAAAAATGTGATTGGCACCAAATGGGTGTTTGGGAACAAGCTAAATGAACAAGGTATGCCCGCAACAAAAGAAAGACTAGTATGTAAAGGGTATTCTCAAATGGAAGGTGTTGATTTTGAAGAAACCTTTGCCCCTGTTGCTAGAATTGAAGCTATGAGATTATTTCTTGCTTATGCTACATATAAGAACTATAAAGTATATCAAATGGATACGAAGTCAACATTTCTAAATGGAGAACTAGAAGAAGAAGTATACATTGAACAACTAGATGGATTTTAGCTAACTGACAAAGAAGATATGGTATGTAGATTGAAAAAATCTATGTATGGACTTAAGCAAGCCCCCAGAGTCTGGTATGCTAGACTAGACAAATATTTACTGAATCTTGGATTCACTAAAGGTATTGCTGATAGAAACTTATACTTCAAATTAGATCATGATAAGGAGTTAATTATAGAAGTTTTTGTTGATGACGTCATTTTTGGAGGTGATGACAATCTGTGTATGAAGTTTGCTGATGAGATGAAGGATGAATTTGAAATGAATATGATTGGAGAGATGAAGTTCTTGTTAGGATTGCAAGTTACTCAGTTAGACAAGGGAATTGTCATATCCCAGTTTAAATATGTGAAAGAGCTACTAAAGAAATTTGGGATGGAAGAATCTAAACTTGTTGGTACTCCCATGGTGACTGGATGTAAGTTAACACATAATGATGATTATCCTAAGGAAAATCAAACTAGATATAGGTCAATGATCGGTGGATTAATTTATTCAACCCAGACTAGACTAGAATTTATGAATGTTGTATGCATGGTTTCTAGATTGTAGGTTGATCCAAAAGAATCACATGTGACTGTTGTCAAGAGAATCTTCATATATCTAAAAGGTACAGTTGACTTTGGACTTTAGTATTCCAAGGATGATGATCTCACTTTGTGTGCATATACTGATGCAGATTGGGATGGAGATATAGATGATAGGAAAAGTACTAGTGGTGGTGCTTTCTTCCTAGGGAAGAAGTTGGTGTCCTAGTTAAGAAAAAAACATAATTCCATTTCTCTATCTACTGCTGAAGCATAATACATTGTTGTTGCAAATAACTGTACTCATGTGATATGGATGAAACAGATGTTGAATGATATCAGGGTGGTATATGAAGATCCTATTGCCATATACTATGACAATTCAAGTGCAATAAATATTTCAAGGAATCCAGTACTACATTCTAAGACTAAACATATATCAATCAAGTTTCATTTCTTGAGAGAGAAAAGTGAATGAGAAAGAAGTCAGATTGGAATATGTACCTACCAAAGAATATATTGTAGATATATTTACTAAGCCATTGCCAAAGGATACTTTTGAGTATCTAAGAGGAATGCTAGGGGTGATTACTCTTCTGAATAAGAACTAAAAGATGCATTTACTTACATCAATTCGTGAGCTACATTTCTATATTCTGATCCAGATTGATGTTTTCGTGGCTGCTACTCAGGGGGAGTAGTTAGATGTGCAGATATGTGGTTCATAGCATGTATTTTGAAAGGTCATGGTTACCTTTTCCATTGATGCTAGAGAAGTGAAATTTGAAAATATTTCTAAGGAAAAAGACATTGAGAAGAAGAAGTCCATGTGTCAAGTTTTGATGGTTTTTCATTACTATGTGTTGCCATCAATGTCAAAGGGAGATTGTTAATATCATGGATGTGTTTCCGATATGTGGTTGTTATTGATGTCAACGCTTATTAGCATTTGGTGTATCGTGAGACCATATATGCTCTAGGATATTGAGGAAAATTGTAAGAGAAAGTGTTCCAGGTTCTCAATGGAACTACATAGGTCATTAAGGCCTCTTATTCTCTACATTGAAGATTAGCTAGTGTGGATTAAAGGGTTTTTTTTTAGTGTATCTAGATCATCCACCGGAAGTTTCAGAGGTCCGTGCATAAATTTGATTGTGTTATGATTTGACAATGTTTATGTGGTCTCTGTCAATGTTCCTGAGTGAAGATTGTGAAATTATGAAAATATCAGTTGTTGTGGATGCTTCTTTGTTGTTTCTCAATGTCTTTGGATGTCTCTAGATCATTCTCTATCTTTGTGGTACATCCACATTAATTGGGCTAGTTGTGATTGAATATATTTTCTTGTGCATGTTCTGTTTTTCATGTTCCTGGCTGACATGTTGGTGGTAGTGTGTTGTGGATCTTTGAGGTGAAATTAATTAAAGTATTTTTTGTGTGGGAGATGTGAATTTGGGTCTCCACTATGTTGTGGCTGACCTTGGTGGATTCACATTAGTAATTTATTTGTAAATTTGGGCTGACATTGCAAAAATGTTCTATTTTTCTGGTCGACTAAGTTGTCATGAAATCTCATGTAGTGGATATATATGCGTGATTGTTTCATTGGTAATTTGTGTGTGTGATGTACTCCTATGTGTGTATGTGTGAATATCATTCAGAGCAAGAGTGTGAAGAATATTTTTTGAGCTTAATTGGAACTGTAATTAGGCTTGTGTAGAAGTTTCTTTTTTAGTTCATATCCTCTGGATTTTAATCCTATTCTATATTATTGGGCAATGAGCCCCACTTGTATTTGAGCAGTGAGCTCTAGGTAGTGTGCCTAAATGCATGTGCATTCCCCTTATTATTTTCATTATACTTTTAACAAGGTATAATCTTGTGGACTAACATCCACCGTGGGTTTTCCCCTAATAGGGTTTCCATGAATTTTTTTTGGTGTTCTCTATCTCTCTAATGTGTTAATTGCTAGTTGTTAATTACTTGTTTATCATAGCTGAGATTAAATTAAGTAAAGCTAGAGAAATTTAAGTTTCTGTGACAACTGATTCACCCCCCTCTCAGTTGTCTATCCTTTTTTTTCCAATAGGAACTATGTGGTTAGTTGAAGCAAAAAGAAATTCAAAGGCTCGAAAGATGTTCATCTGAATCAAACCCTAAAAGAAATAATAAGAGTGTGAAAAGCTTGCTAAGGACAATGTTTCCCTACAGCTTGAAATGGAATTTGTGGTGATGAAGCTAACTAAATAGATTGAAGAAATAAAGAAGAAAGAGGAGAATCTAGCCCAATCCTTGAAGGAAAATTCCGAGGAATGCAACAGAGTTAATAGTGGACTCATTCAGATGGATATTGAACTACAAAAATACAAAAACAATGAACAGGAGCTTGAGAGACATATAGTTATTCTCAAAGATGAACTTGTTACAACAAATGAATATAAGGAGGAGTTTAGGATGAGTTCTGCTAAGTTTGATGAGATGACTGAAGGACAAAAGGATGCAAATGACAAGCGAGGTCTTGGCTATGTGAAAGATGAGAGCTCTGGATCTGAACAAAAGGACTCTAAAAAGAAAAATTAGAAGAACAAAGGTAGAAAATATCTTGTAAGGAAACCCAATGCTCAGAAGTTTAATGGTTACTATTTTTCTTGTAATAAATTTGGTCATATGGCTTCTTAGTGTAGAAGTAAGATAAATTTTGGTAGTCCATCATTTTTTGGTCAGTGTTTTAATTTTGCAAAAAGTTTGGTCATAAATCAATTGAATGTAGGAGTATGTCTATCAATATAAGGAATGTTAAATGCTACACCTGTGGAAAATTTGGACTTGTTGATAATCAATGCAGACCAGGAGGAAATCAGTGGAATGGATATTATAGACAGAAAAATATGGTGTGTTACAACTATAACAAATTTGGTCACATTGCAAGATTATGCAGGTATAGAAACATGGATAAAAGAGGTCTAGTATATCAAGGAAGAAATTCAAAAAAAGATGACAAAGGAAAAGGAAAAGCATCTGTGGAAGAGATAAGAGATCAGATGAAGAAAAAGTGGGTAAAGAAGAGTGAATTTGATGAAGGTAATAAGGATGTACCAGAAGCTCCCTCTAGTAATTCATTCGGAAATTGATTTCAAGCCATTGGCCGAGGGGTAGTTTTCATGAAAATATTTTTTCCCCTTGTATGTAGTTGGTACCGAATCGCATGAAGTTGTCAACAATTGTGTTATTCATCTTCAAATGTATTAGTGATAATTTGTTGAGTAGGATGAAATCTTGAAGGTCTGTAGATGGATTCTAATCTTGTTGTCTGAGAGTGCAGAGTAATGGGAACTCCTAGGGAAAATAATTTAATGTGAGAAGGAAGTTAGGTGTGCAAAGTTATAAAATGGAATTTTGAAACCTCATTTGTCATCGTGCATCGAAGGAGAATAGTTGGAGAGCCTTTTTCAGAAAAATTTCAAAGGACTGAAAGTCAATTAGTTATGAATTCCCAAGTATTTTTGTTGCTTGTTAATTTCGTACTTATTTAGTGATCGGTAGAACCCTGTTTGGTATGAAAAATGAAGAAAATCGAAGGAACAATAACTTTGGATGAATATAGTAGTCGGAAGGTCATGGATGTAAGAAATTTGTTGCCAACTGATGAATTGAAGAATCTTGCAGGTGTGAAACATAAGAATTTGGGCATCTGGAATGAGTTTCCATATTTAATCAATGCAGAAGTGGTTTGGTTTATCTTGAACAAATTGGATGATGATATCCTTACTCTAGATAAACCCTATCAAATTTCAAAAGTAGTAATCAGAAGTCTGATAAGATTTTGCAATATTGGAGATGTCCCAAAAAAGAAGTTGATTTGGAACATGGAAGTCGAAACTCTAACTGGAGTAACAAAAGATCAAAGGGCACTAGTAATTTCAATTTAATCAAAGATCCATTAACAAGGTACATTGCATATGGAATTTTGTACAAATTTTTCTTCAAAAATAGGGAAGGGGCAACCTCTGTAGGCACAGTGTACATTGCGCAAAAAATGATAATGGAAGATAAAGATTTTGATCTGTGTGGATTGTTGAAGGATCAATTGATGGAGAATGTTCAATTGACAAAGGATATAGATTACTCTTTCAGGTTTGGTACCCTAGTTATATGAATTATGATGTATTTACTGAATTTTTTGCCTCAGAATGATAATGTGGTATGGAAGGAAAATATACCAGTTTGTAAGAAAATATTTGAGCACTTCAACACTCTTGAAAATGGTCAACAAGTTTATGAAAACTTCTTTAGAAAGTTGTTAGGAAAGTGATGTAGACCCAGGGTGGAGACCAACTTCAAATTACAAATATAAGAGTATCAACCAATTTCTAAAACAACATCAAGTGAATTTCACAAGTTCCTCTTGTCAAGCATGCATTTCCTATTAATAGTGTCAACCCGGTTCGAGGGACTTCTCACCCAATTTTTCTAAATGAATTTCCAATTAAAAGATGGTTTTAGATATTCTTTAAGGGTTCACATAACATACTTCAAGATCAATTGAGACTTCTTTGGACCAGTACTGACTTTCAATACACTCACCATGGAAAGACCTAGTGAAATAGGTCTATTTTACAAAGTATCCTCCAAAGTTCTCCAATCTCCCTAAAACTTTGGGGAAGAAAATTAAATGCTTCAAAACCATAGATTCCACTGTTGGATTGCACTTGTATGGTCAGATTCATACCAAACTCAGAAACCCTCCATTTCAATGCAAGAAATAAGGGTTTTGATGGAAAAATTCATTCCAAGGCTTCCAAAGCTCAATCATTGACCCAAACACATTCCTACAGGTCTTCCTAGTCACTTGACATACTTACAAACTCAATTCCATTAGTATTTCATTGAGGACCATCACAAAACCACCACTTTTCAAGGAAAAATTACACTTTCAGCCCTAGAGCATCACTTGAATACCACATTCCTTCAACCTCTTATTCAATAAAGTACTAAAATACATAAATTTACATTCCATAGACCAATAAATAGAGCAAAAAGACCAATACAGTATGTGGATTGGTTAATTTTTCATATTTTTCCACTCAAAACCCTTGACATAGGAAAACAGGGCAAAACTATGTTTTGTTAGTTTTTTCACTCAAATCAATGGATTAAAACTTCAAATCAAATATAAATGAAAGTAAAAATGAGTAACTCCAAATAATAATGAATTCAGGCCATGAACAGCCTATACGGATCCGTACAACACCAAATATCTTCAAGAAAATAGGGAAAACACATGAATTTGCTCAATAATAGTGGTATTTCTTTGATTTTATTGGATACAAACTTTTTTCAACCCCACATTCAAGCCTTGGAATTTTTTTAAAACCATTCCAATCAATAAACTACCTTCAACCACCGAGCACAACTAATCCTTTCAACTAATTAACACTTAAATTGCAAGTTTTTCCAAGGTTACACTTAACAACATTTTGTAACTCTTGCATTATTCCACCTTATTAACCTTTAAGACCTAAAACACCCTTAAAAACCTATTATGTGGCCTAGTAGACCTTATTCATGACCTTATATAAGAAAACATGCAGAAATTTCACTTTTACCCATCTTGACATGGGTTGACAACCTTTACATCTTTTCAAGATTTGTCATATTTTGCAACTTCCTCGTTACTTAAACATTGAAAGACCTTTCCCATCCACCTTTGATCACATTAGGACTCCTTATGTTAGCACCATAAGGTGTAGGTTCCCTTGCACCATACACCCCACCAAGAAAAAGTCTCTTGTCCCAAGAGTTATTTGATGTTCCATGCTTCAACACTGCATCTCCATGCATCTTCAAAACTGATGTCTGCCTCCTTGTCCCTAGATCAAAGTTTGATGTTGCTCCATGTCTCAGACCTGCAAACAAACAATCATTAGCAATAAACAATCCTGTATTTTCCTTGGTTTCATATATGTGCTTGCAACTACCTTGACTTCTTTGCATATTCTTCCCTATGATCAGACTTGAATCCCTTGACTTATTTTGTGTTTTCCTCACTACCCTCAGCCCTTTCATGTTTCCATCATCACCTACCCATGCATTAACAACTTTATTCACTTTCACCTCAGCAAATTTCACTGGCTTTGTAACATTACACTCAACTATAGGACATGCAATGGTCCCAATGATGACTACACCATGCTCAATGAACCTTTCCTCAAGCATTCCACCCTGTTTTCAACACTGCCATGCAAGTTTGTCAACATTCACCTTTCTCAAATCAGACCTAGGCATGAATTTCATCTATGCCTTTTGCAAAAAAAGATTTTTCACTTTCCTAACACCATTTGTAGGTGTCCCATTTATTGTCCTAGCAGCATGACTCTGCTCCAAATCAGCAATCAGATTGTGCTTACTGTCCTCAAGCCTTAAAGGCTCCTTCTTTCCAAACATGACCATCTTAGACTTACCTTTATTCTTCCCTCTTTCCTACAAAGGAGTTAACTTGAAACTTTGGTCATCCTTCCAAATTGTGTAAGTATTTTCCCAACCATCATACATAGACCTTCTATCATATTGCCATGGCCTCCCCAAAAGAAGATGACAACAAGCCATTGGAAATATATCACATAGGACTCTATCTTTGTACTCCTTGATCTGGAAATCCACATAGGCTTGCTCATTCATCACTAAAGTTTGACTATCATTCACCCAAGAAAATTTGTAGGGTGCTACATGAGGTATCTTTTCTAGACTCAACTTATCTACCATCTCCCTAGACACCATGTTATCTTGAGAACCAGAATCAATTAAAACTTGACACACTTTACCTTTACATTTGCATGAGGTTTTGAATAGGCTTCTCCTTTGGCTTAAATATTCTTCTTTTTTTCCTTGCAACAAGGTCCTTCTTATCATGAGTGCTTCTCCTACCTATGGATCTGTAGGCCTACTTGTACTTGCAGAACTTTCACACTCTTCCTCTTGAATCAATTATGTTCTTCTCTCATTCCTTCTATCTCCACTTGAAGTTGCACCTTGATTTTGAGGACACTTGAAGAAGGGGTGTCCAAATTTATTGCACTTGTAACATCTACCTGAGAACTCATTGAAATCCCTCTTTGATCTGAAGTTTTTTCTTCCTCCTCTTCATCCACCTCTTGATTTAGGAGCTTGTTCCTTGCCTTTATCAACATCTTCTTGGTCTTCCTTGGACTATCTTAAACCTCTACCTCTATTCACATTACCTCTACCCCTTGCTTGTCTTTCTTGTCTTCATTTGATTCTATCTTCTGCCCTCATTGCCATTTGGAAGCATTCCTCAACTGTCTTAGGTGGATTGAGGCTAATCTAATATCTTATATTCAACCTCAAACCACTCAAGTATCTAGCCACTCTCTCCACTTCATCTTCATTATGACCTGCTCTTATGCACAATCTATGAAACTCTTCAGTGTAAGAAATCACATCCATTTCTCTTTGTTTTAACTCTTACAATTTCATGAAAGTTTGAATAACATAATTTTATGGTAAGAATTGAGCCTTAACTTTTTCAACCATCCTATCCCAAGAACATATTTTGGACTTACCTTTCTTGACTCTATCCTCTTGTACAAAATTCCACCATCTGAGAGTTGGTCCTTTCAACTTTGTCTTTGCATACTTAACCTTCTTACCGTCATCAATGTCTTCAAATTCAAAAAAATTATCCAAAGCATCAATCCATGCTAAAACTTCTTCACTATCCATCTTACCTCCATACATGGGCACATAAACTTTTACCTTAGGATTCTTATAACCTTTTACCACCTTTATCATCCCAAGCATTCTTCTTTCATCAGGATCTAATTCATCTTCCTCATCTGGAACTAGAGGATGTACTTCTTCCCCTTCAGCCTCTTTATCACTCTGATCTTCATCCACAACTCCTCTCCTCTAGTTCTTCTCCAAAGCTGCTATCCTTGCTATGGTGACTTCTTGGGATTCTTTGTAAATCCTTTCCTTCCTTGCCAATTTCTCCTTCAACTCTTGTATCTCCTTAGCCATTGCACTAGCCTTTGGAGGCATCTTCACAACCTATAAAATCAAATGACCAACAACAAGATCTTGTGCCTGATGCTC
>VDFB02302969.1:0-21115 GCA_007258455.2 Sequoia sempervirens | reverse complement strand
AAATATCATCCAAGATCCATCCAAAAATAATAAGGAATATCCACATTATTAAGACAATTCATTCTAGGAACACTTAGATTTGGAACACTAAAAAGACCACGTTTGCATCAAAATCAACATACAATTTGAGGACAAGAAAATGGATTGAAGGTAAATAACATGAAAAATAATCCAATACACATTCACTACCTTCACCTAAAACCCTTCTTTCTCCTCAAATATAGCTAAAGTAGAGTGTACTCTAGTTCCTCTTGATTTTATCTTTTGAGGTTATCTCACAATAATGGTCCAAAACTTGGGACATCCTAATTTTTTCCTTATTCATCCTAATCTCAACATCATGCTATTGATTTACCAAGAAACCACATTCCACCATCAAAACATAAAAAATGAGCACATCAATTGGAAAAAATGGAGTACTCTACAACTTAATCAAAGGAGAAAGAAGAGAAACAAGGTAAAAAATTTAATTGTTTAATTATAATATTTATGTTTTCATCTTTTTTATTTTCATACCTTCAAAAGCCTTAGGATAACTAAAGTAACATAAGTGTTTCTTCCTTTTAGATTTCGGTGAACGTGACCTTTCAATCTCTTCCAACTTGTATATTTTGTTTCTTTATTATTTTACTAAATTTGATACAACATTTTTTATGAACACTTTTCTAGGTTAGATAATGTATTATAATATTTTAACATTTTATCATGATATACTACTCATACCATTCCTAATTCAACTACAAAAACTACTTCTAGATATGACATGCTTTCTCTTCATCAAATAAACATTTCAACTTGTAATGTAGTGAATGTGCATAAAATCACTACACATAAGGTGTATGATTCACTCATTCCTTCTCATCCAATAATTACCATTTTGGCTATTCCTAATTATTACCAATCTTCTAATTTATACAATCATATTTCTCAATCAATTCCACACCAAATTCTTTCTAGTACCAACTTTCATGTGGTAGGGGATACAAGTCTATAATACTTATGAAACTAGTAGGTTAATAATTTACTTATTTCTCTTTCTCTTTAAGATTCTCTTCTTCATTCTTCTCTTTTTCTTCCCTTATCCCCTTATATTCTCACTAATAAAATTGAAGAGTGCAATGATACTAAATAACTCCAAGTAAAAACAAACAAGGTCTTTCTTGGGACCTCATTTAATATTCTCATACTTAACATCATATACTTTATAATTTCTTGCAACAAATTCACATTTCCAGCTATGTGAAGCTAACTTGATTATTAGATTTAGTTTATTACATTTATTCTAATAAAAATAATATTACCTTTCTTCCTTTTTAATTTCCCTCTTATGAGGTCCAACAATATAATATTCCTCTTCTAATCATTGTTAGAATCCATGGGAATTAAATAAACCTTAATTGATATTTTTTTCTTAATTTCTATATTTTATGCTTTCTTAAACATATTTATCTCAATAATACCACCATCACCCATTTGGATGTCTTCATTGAAGATCTTGATAATTTTAGATGAGGTCTATTAGGTATTATCACTCTCCCTATCATATTGGGCCTTATTACCCTCCCTACCTTAATCTATATTATGCCTAGGATTTTTCTTATAATCTCCCTCTAAGAAGACCATGGATTCATGCAATTCAAGTTATCCCTTCTAATCTAAATATCAATCTATTAAATTTATAAATGATGAAAATTTCATCATGATAAAATTTGATTATAACCCATTTAACTATTGTCAAGTTTTATATTCTACCTTCATCTCAAGATTTAATCACTCTTCCACTCTTCATACTATTATATCTTCAAATTCCATAAAATCTGACATGTTATCACACTTAATAAATGATGGTGTGCCTCATAATCACTTTTCTTGTATTAACACGTGTCATGGTGATGATTAGGGCCCCTTGGATTCAACTCCTCCTTATCCCAATGAGAAAAAGGTTGATTCCACCTCTTTCAACATCCTTGATGTAGATTCCACTAAAAATATACAACATATTCTTCTCAATATCCTAAATGTAATGAGGAGATTTTTATTAAACTTTAATGTTATTCTCTCGTTATCGCGTTCTTCGCAATATCCTGACCTTATTTCTAACTCATCTCACTCAAACCTTCCCTCTTTTGATTTCTTTTAAAATTGGGAGGCTTTTGTTAAATTTTTGGGTGTTTACACTAACACCTCGTCTCCTCATAATCATGGATGATTCCCTTACTATCTCAATGTTCAAGCATATTTTAGTGAATCCATCAAGTGAATTGATGATCCTATTCTTTATCCTAAAATTCATTTGAATATTCCTACCATTCTTGGTACTAAGGATCATATTACCCTACTATTTTATGATACTATCAATGTTACTACAGACCCTCATGATTAGGAAAACATTATTAAACTTTGTTAATTCCTTTATTCTAAATAATATTTCATAAATTCTAAAATTTTGAATGACTTCCCTAATTTATTTTCTTATATGTATGAAGATATTCTTATCATATATTAAGATTTTGTGTTCATACCATAATTCTTTATCCTAATGCTAGAATTTTCAAACAAAATATTCACAAAATACACCTAAATTTTCCTCTACTAATCAAGATGGAAATTGAAAAGCTTCTAAATTTTGGCTAATTCACCAATTTATTGTTCCCCTTATATTTCTAACATCATTTTTGTGGTTGAAATTGATGGTTGCATTCACATTTGTACTAATTATAATGATTTGAATAAGGATTATCCAAAAGATGATTTTCCCCTTCCAAACATTTGACATGATTATTGACCGAATAGCCAAACATTTTCTCCTCTCTTTCATGAATAGATTTTTTGGTTACAAATATTTTCTTATAAATTTATTAGATCAATATAAAATAGATTGTAACATCCCTTGGGGACTTTTAGTTATATTTTCTTAACCTTCAGTTTCAAAAATGTTGGTGCTATACCAAGAGGCCATAACTATTATCTTCCATAATTTCATCATTGATATCTTAGATAGTAATGTTGATGAAATCCTAGCTAAATAAATTCTTCATTAGGATCGCATAAGAAAACTTTAGCTTATCTCTATAGCATGGGTTTAAACCCTAAGAAATGCTTCTTTTGTGTGGATAGTCAAAAAAATACTGGCTTTATCATTTCTCATCAAAGAATCAAGGGGGTAAGTGTAAAAATATGGAGGGCCAAAAAGGGGTCTTAACTAGCCACTTTTTTTTGAAATCAAGAAATTCTAACCTTCAGTGACAAATGGGGATAGTTACACTCAAAATTTTAAGATGCAACAAAAATAATTTAAGAAGTGCTCCAAGTCTACTTTCTAAACTACTATTATTATTTTTTAAATGATAGAGATTAAAGGGTTCAAAAAAGGGAGCCATAGAAATAGGTGTTGAAAACAAAACATAGCATATGTTGTGGCTCCCTCCAAAGGTTAACTTTTTTTTGGTATTTTTAAAATCGCTTCAATGATAAATTAGCTAACAACATGTAGTTTATGCTTGATTTTTCTGATAATTTTTTAATGAATATATGATTTTTTAATAATTTTTGAAGTGGACACAACTAAAAAATAGAATTTTTCTCATGCTAACCCTATAAATTTTGAAAACTAATCAAAAATATATTTTTTTAAATATGTTTAGAATGGAGTCTAGTTTATTAAAATGAAACTTATTTCAAATTTCAATGAACAGTTAAAAAGTAAAGTGAAAAATATTGAACATTGGTTTTCTGACAAAAATAGACACACAAACAAAAGACATTAAAGTTGAATGGCTTAACATTTTTAAAATGTGAAAAAAATTGCATTGTTAAAATAGGTAAGAGAGAGCTTGAGATTAACCACATGTGTGATTGATTTGACCTTGAAACATGTGCAAACCTGATGATGCTAGAACGAAATTATGTGACATTTCTTAGAATATGTAAAAATGTGTCTTTGGACATTTAGAAGACACTCCAATCCTTTGGGTTGGAAATCTAAAGAAAATCCCAAGTTTAAGGCTTGGGGATTCCCAAAGCAAGCAATAAGATGAATGTGTTATAATGCACTCACTTTATTTCATAGTTTTGACATATTTTTTGTGTTTGTACTTGAGTTTCCTAAGCAAGACATAATGCAAGTGCATCATAACATGATCATGTTATGCTTTGCTTTATGTTAAATTCTAGTATGTTAAATATATATAAATGTATTTGTATGTATGTATGTATACTTGTAGACATGCAAAATTAACATTGTGCATTGTATGTATGAAGGTCCATTCATCAATTAATCAAGTTCACCTTCGTCCATTCATCAGGTAATCTCATCTCCTAAGGTCATTCATTCAAAACTAAATAAACATTATCATAAACCTTTTAATCAAATAAATCAAGCATTCATTTAATCAAATCCCCAAATACATTTTCCATCCTTTTCTGATTTAAATAAATCAAATATTTAAGTCATAAAATTCAAAGCATCCTAATCATCATTCTAGCTAATTAATCCTGATTAAATCTAATCTAATACATGTCAAATCCTCTAGATATCCCCACTTGCACAAATAAATCAATTTATTGATTTATTAAATCCAACATTTTCACTCAACATGGAATATTCCCTAGAATTTGAAATAAAAAACAAGTGGACATGTACATCCAACAAGTCATTTATGAGCTCTTACATGGCTCTTACATGTACCCTTCCAAAGGTCAAACTCAACATTCATTGCACAAATTTGAATTCAAATTTCCACCCTCTTGGGCACATTTCCCAAATCTTGCACATGCATCAACCACTCACATGATGACAAGTGGCCTCTTTTCATTGGCCTATTTTTAGTCCCACATTGGTCCATTTTCAACACTCTTAGCATTTTAAAATCTTTAAATAGAGGCATCATTCTTTAGCAAATCCTCCACAATCTTTATGCAAAGTCATTCTCTTAAACTGAGAATTGATTTTGTCCACTCCACAAATCCACAATCCTCATGCAAGGTCACGCTCTTCATTTGAGAAATGATTTTTTCCATCATTATCATTAGGTTATCTAAAGGGGTTGGGAAAGGGCTATTTTCTACAATAGCACCAATCCACCATGAGATAAACATACATCATGCTTTTTATGTGCTTATTTAGTTTACCTTTTTGTCATTTATTTGCATTTGGGAAGCATTAATGTATTATTTCAAGGGGATCTTAAGTTTGCTTGTTATGAACTAATTAACCAAGCTAATGGTGATTATTGTTTGAGGAATATTGTAGATTTAGGGTCCTACAAATGACGCTAGAAGGAGGGCTAGTTCATGAATAGTTGTTCAAAGTTCAATAATTTTCTATCATTTATTGTTTCTATCAATTAACACTTACATACGTTTATGCAATCATGAAGATATTTTGTAATAGCTTTTATTTGTTATCTTTAGACTGAATATTGGTATGAGTGATAGTCAAGTTCTTCATTTAGATGCTATATCACTACTCTTTGTCATTTCTAGAAACATGTCAAGGTTATTGTTTTAAAAATACTTTATTTGGTTATGATCTCTTTTGTAGCACGAGGTTGCCTCTGTTTTAACATTGTGTCAGCCTTGATACAGAGGCAGCAAAAGGTGCATTCCCCAATCCATGGGTCTACGCATTTAAATGCTTTTTATCAAACATTAGGTTAAGTGTTACAAAAAAAAATGCTTTCTTTTTAGTTGGATTTTCATGAGAACATACCTAATGTGATCAGACAATTTCTTTGTAGAGAGCATACCTGTATTGCAAATCTGAAAGCATTTTTTTTTTTGATAAACACCAGATATTTTTGCTCATCAAATAATGTATAAAATCAAAATGGTGGCATAAATTCTTAGTAATCTCAGAAACTTCCCTGTCAAACAATTGGGGCGGGTCTCCTTGGGCTTGGATCCTGACTTGAGGATGCATCACTTGCTCTGTTTGGGCCTTAAATTTTGAGTAGAATAGAGGCGTCATTCCTACTAGTGCACTTTAAAGATTGTTCAAACTGTATTTTAAAGTAAACTATCACAATGGTCTTTAATCATTATCAACTCTATTTTTGTCATGTCTAACTGTCCTCCTACCCACGCATTTTTTCTATAGTCTGTTGAACTTGTCCTTTTTTACTTGCATATCTGCCAAAGTCATTTCCAACTATAGCCTGTGCACCCACTATAGTGGTTTTACCTTGAATTTTCAATTCTTTTTTAAGTGGCCTTCTTTTGAATGAAATGGTAATGGCGGTTATGGCAAGAGGAGAGCAAGGAAACATCATAAATGTAAAGGTAATTTCTATTTTTACATATAAAATTAGAATTCAGGAACATGTTCTGACTGGAAAAGGACTCAATCTTTTGTAAATGATGTGACCAGTTAGTATGACAGATATTCTTTTTTCCCTCAGAATTCCAATTTGAATATGCTTTTCTCATAGAATCATGTGTAGACATGGATCAGTATAATTTATGCTCATCCAATCTCTCAAGACATGAAACTACATTAATCCACTTCCAGCCAAATCTATTCAAGCCTGGATGCGCATGCTGCAATTTGAAAGTTGAAATCCTTGCAGGCTAGGAAAAGAATGGTAGTGTTGTTTCCCTGCCTAGCTCGCACTCAGCTCTGAGTTGGATTTTCATAGGCAGAGAGGGGAGAGAGGTGAGGCGAGGAAACAAGTCCTTGGTGGTCGCACTAGCGGGAATCAAACACAACTTGAATTGCTTTCCCATAGGGGTGATAGGGTTATTTCTTTTAACTAAAAAGAGGTAGAAAAGATACTACGTAAAGGTTGTGGAGCTCAGTTTTATACCTCCCAATGACGTTTCCTTAAAAACAAAAAACATTTATTCGTTGCTCTTTTGTCAATTACATTTGCTTGACTTTTTTTAATTCGTTGTCCTCCTCATAGACTTGCCAGCCTTGCATCCACCCACAGAAACTACCTGTAGCCTTATGTCTGTGCTTCCTAGTCTTATAATCTAGAAGATAACTGCATTCGTGGTCATGCCCACAAAAGGATATAAAAGTCACAACATAATTGAACCTGGGAATTGGACATTCCAATAGGTGACTGACATCTTCTCATGGTCGTTCATTTACTTTGTCAAACCAGGGGTCGTAAACTTGAAATGGAGCAGCACGGTATGTGCACTAAGAACTAGTTTCCAGTCATCATCTATAGAAAACAAATGCTTAAAAGAAATGCAACACAAAGCTTTTTAACTCAGACATGATTCAGCTAAAACAGAAATCATAGCAGCTATTATTAAAGGACAAACTGTGAACTGGCCTTATGCTGCATGAACAGACACAGGGATGGATTCCCGATGCTGTAGGAACAATACAAGGCTGAGTTTGCGTTGAAATCTACAGAAATAGATTCTAACTAGTAACTAGTAATCAACATGAAATGAATAGTTAACTACAACAACTTGCTACAGAATACTTACTAAGTGGGGCCCCTTAGCAAGCATCAACTAGATTACACAAGAAGTTGGCTCAAAGCTTCATCGAATTTTATTCATATTTAGAACCAGAATACATTGATTACTCTGTTTGAAAATAAAACTTAACACAAAACTCTATTACTTATTCAACTTAATTTTAATACATACTGTTTCATCCTCGTTCACTCACACAGGAGGAATGGTTATTTAAATGAAAAAGACAACTAACTAACTAACAGAGGGAGTCGTGATCATAAATACATTTTGAATCTACGGAACAGATATTCATAAATGAAAGTCTATCTACTCAACGCGACCCAAAGAGAATATAGCATTACACACTCCCTAGATCAAAGGACAGTTTAAGCTCCTTCCCAAAGATTCGGTCAAAGAGTTATTACTGAAACAACTTCTTCAATAGAGCCGAGATTCTTTGCGCTTGATCAACTTCTACTCCCTCCAACAACCTGCAATAAGTGACAGAGGTGAAGGAAAGCATACACACAAGTGACACGACATCCATTCATTAATCACATGTTAATCCTATTCCATTATCCAAAATCATAAGCATACATCAGCCATGTGGGAGGTCAAAAAGGTAATTAATAAAGTTGTCAAGCTACAAGAATATGGAATTCATTGCTACATGATACCACCCAAAAATTCTTTAATCAACAGGTTTAAACAACTATTAATAACAAAAGTAAGAGTATCAAAAGTTTCAAACTATGAGCATATTTAAGGCTCATCATTCTGCCCCCTACTTATTGTAATGTTGGTCCTCCAGCATTGACTTTCCTTGTTATTTCCCTGAAATTTGTTGGAGCAACATGACCCTGCAGTGAAGTTCCAAACTTGAAGTAAAAACCTCAGGTAAACTGCCACCTTTCAAATCTGCGGTTTTCTATTTCTTCATTGATTTCCTTGGCTTGGTAAGGATAGAGCGGCCATATTAAAACTGGGGGTTGGAAGGTCAGTGGCATCCATAATTCAAATCTGCTTTGCAAACCCAATTGCATGTACCTTTCTGTTCTCCTGAGTGCTGCTGTGAAGTTCAAAGGGCTGTGAGGCTCTGTCTTTCTTAGACCAACCGTGAATCTCTCCCACCTTGTCTCAATCCTAGAAGAGGCAAGTTTCCAAAATATATATTTCTGCTCTTTGAACTCACTGTATACCTATTGTCTAATGTCAAAACTTTTCTCTCTTTCCTCAGCGTGATTCCCTCCATAAGTAACTTTAAACCAGGTTCTTAAAACTGTGCGTGGGTCTGAACTCTCAACTCTTAGAAGAATAGGTTCATTTCTTTCTACTTCCTCATATGTTTCCAATTGTCTCCCATAATTGACCTCATTTGCAGCCCAAGACATAAGTGCTCTTAGATGGATATCACCTATATAAAGGAGTGGGTTCCATTCAGTTTCCGCAGGAATTAAATAACTATGTAAATAAAGTTCACACATGGAGTTTTTCAACCAATTAGGGGCCACTTCATAGGCATCATAGAATTCCTTGGCTATTTCAATATCGGGATTCAAATTTTTGGAGATCCTCATTAGTTTGAACCAAAGAAACTGTTCCTTGAGGCACATTGCATATACTTTGGGTGGCAGCCTACACTCCATTATCTTTCCAGTTATTTTCATCATTTCATCCATTTTCTTCTGCATATCTTGAATTTCTTGCTTTTGTCTTTCAATTTCCTTTTGCAGCTTTTTCTTTTCCTCTTCCCATAAACTTTGTTGGACTTCATTTTTGGCGAAATGGCAAAAACATAAAGTCTGGAATGACACAGGCTTCCTCTTAATTCTCTGAAATTCCAAGTATGCAATCAATAGAGTCCTTTTGTACATGACTAAATCTATGCAAACTTTAGTGGGAAATGGATTATCATAGGGTATTTCAGGCGGTTCAAGCACACCTTCTTCTTACTGTAGGATAAAATCCTCTTGCTGCAGGATGAAGCCCTGTTGCTGCATGGAAGAAGATTGTTCTTTCTTAGAAATTTTTTCAGCCGCACAAGCCAAGTCATCCAGATGCAGCATTTTCCCCTTATCAACATTACTAGGTTGTGCTACCTCAAGAACAACAGAAGAGCTTTGTGGAACATTTGCAGACATACCCAGGGAGTTATCATGACCTGATTCAGCATAGTCCAACAATATTATGACAGTTTCTGTTTGAACAGAGGTTGTAGCAGGCTTAGACTATTTTCTCAATGAACTCCTTCTTGGTAGTCTTTCATAAGGAGCAGCAACAAAGGATGCCCCCTTAGCAGTCCTCTTCCTAGCTAGTCTTGAAGATCCAGACTCAAAAGGGGAAGTAGATATTGAAACTGGAGTTTTAACGGGTGTTGCTACAGGAGAGACAGAGACAGGCGAAGACTTCGCAGGAGAGGATGAGGCAAAAAGTTTTTATTTTTGAATATGTGGGTCTGACTCAGGAGTCTGCCCTACCCCAGATGACTCACCTACAATTGTCTTTCCTTTTTCTCTCCTAGCGGAAGACCTTGTTTTCACACCGGTAGAGGACGCTGGTATAGAAGCTGCAGGACTGGGCGCTGCAGGAGCAGCAGATTCTTGCTCTGTTTCTGTACTTGTGGACTCAATTCTCATTTTCCTTCTTCTAGGTTGTGCAGGTAGTACGCTAGGGGGTTCAGGCGGTTGAAGACCTTTTCGGGCAACAAACTCATTCCAGGAAAGAGGTGAAACATCCCTTAAAGATCGCTCAGTCAAAAGTTTTATTAGGGCATGATGAGTGACAGAGTTTTCTTTACCCTTTTGGGTTTCATGTGCACTACTTTGCAAAAGGTTTAACAGAAAGTTTGGAACATTCACTACTAGTCCATGTCTCATATGACTTTACAATTTGAAATGATATGAATGTAGGTAAGAGAAGCGCCCTTCACAAGTTAAATACCTAATAACAAAGATGGCGTATTTAGAGTATGGATAAGGCAGGGACATTCTTTTGCACCCTTGCTTTGAGATTTCCAAAGGCCCATCAGCTGGTAGGATAAACTCTACCCTAGCAGAGACAACATCCCTTCCAACAGGAAAATTTTCACCAACTGCCGGTAATCCAGTAACTTCTGCAATTCTTTCCTCTGTCACAACCACTGCCAAACCCCATACCGTAGCCTCATTTTCTGAAAATGTTCTTAAGAATTCGCCCGCAGCCTCTTCATCAAAAGAATCAATTCTCAAGAAATAATTTAACCATCCACAATTGGCAAATTCTTGCATTAACTGAGGATCCTATATCAACGCATCATGAGCTGCAAGCTCGTGCCTCACCAGTTGGCCACCCATGATAAAAAATCCTTAAAACAAAAACTTAGACTGATGCTGAATGCTTGAAAAAGACTCTTCTTCCTTACTGCACTTCCTTTTCCTTACCAAGAATAACAACTAGACATTTGCATAAAATAATTTTAATAACTACTTAAACTAAGTAGTTAACTTGTTCTTAGGATATGGCTTCGCAATCGTACTTTAGAAAGTACAAAAACATAACTATTTTGGCAAATGTAAATTTGGCACAAGAAAATTTCAAATTAGAATACCCCCACCCCCTACTTAGCATTCAACATGTGTCCTCACATGTGCAGGGTGATAAGATTAAAGCATGCAATTACGGCTAATATATACATTACAATTAATGAATAAACAGAAAGAATAAATTATGCGATAATGAAAAGATTTTGTGTACCTTGAATTCAGTTCTCGGGCATGCCGTAAAGGACAACAATGTATCATGAAATGATACCTAGGAGATTGAATGCATGAATGAGGTGGAGTGGCAATATGAATGACGTGGCAGATAAAAGAATGAATGATGTGATAGATGAAAAAAATGGAGAAAAGTGGTTTTCTTTTAAAAAATAAAACTTTATTATGGGCGGTCAACACAATACTTAAAGAGAAGCTACAGGAAAAAGGCCTAAGCCTTTTGCTGCAGGAAGACCAGTCGAAACAAACTTTTTCAAGAACTCTTCCTTTAATGTCGGCTTATGATATAACCGGAGTCGGTGTCCATTAACTAGTAATTTGAAACGGACTGGATCAATTGTGGCCAACTGTACTGAACCGTTGTCAAACACATTATCAACTTCACAGGGACTGAGCCAGCAGGTTGTGAGCTTACCTTTGTTTTTTTGATATCTGGAATCATATAGCAGAGCCCAATCACCTGCAGAGAATTGGTTGGTTTTAATGTGTTGATCATGCCATTTCTTCCTTTGCTGTTGGATAGCTTTTGTATGCTATAGGGCATCTTTTCTCATTTCGTCCAAGGCATTCAGTTGTAGGAGATGTTCCTTCTGTGCTCTATAAATATCTATATTGAGTTTGAGAGCTGTCCTCAAAGTTTTATGTTCAAATTCAATGGGCAACATGGTTGTTTTCCCATAAAGCAATTCAAAAGGTGTAAACCCAGTTGTTGTCTTTCATGCAGTTCTGTAGGCCCAGACTACTTTAGGAAGTCTACTGCTCTAATCTTTTCTATGGAGTTGCACTATGTTTGTAAGGATTGCCTCAATTTCGCTGTTCGTAACCTCCACCTGACCATTGGCTTGAGGGTGATAGGGGCTAGAATTCCTATGCTTGATTTTATAATCATTCATTAGTGCAGTTATCAAATTAGATGTGAACTGAGCTCCCTGATCAGTTACAAGCTCTCTGGGAACTCCAAATCTAGTGAAAATTTTCTCATACAGAAATTCAGTAACCTTATTATCATGAGCATGAGTCATTTCCTTTACTTCAACCCACTTTGTTACATAATCCATGCAAAATAGAATGTATGACTTTCCATTTGATGGTGGATCAATTGGTCCAACAAAATCCATTCCCCATTTATCAAAGGGGGTGACTATTACCTGTGGATACAATGGCATTTCATCTGACCTGGTTGGTCTTCCCATACATTGGCATCTGTCACATTTCCTTGTATAAGCTACAACATCCTTGTGTAATGTTGGCCAATAGTATCCTATTGTAAGAACCTTCATTGATGTTCTCTTGGCTGCAAAATGTCCCCCACATGGTTCATCATGGCAAGCATGCAAGATATCATAAGTCTCATCTTCTCTTACACATCTTCGCATAACTTGATCAGGGTTTGTGTAAAACAAACAATTTGCAATCCATGAAAAGTTAAAACTTTTCTCAATTAATAGTTTCTTTTCTTTTGGGGAGAAGTGAGCTGGTATTTTGCTTGCTGCTAGATAATTGGAAATGTCTGCATACCATGGAGTGTGTGCAGTAATAGAAAACAGGTGTTCATCAGGGAACCTATCATCAATGACTTCTTGTTCAGCAGGTGCAATTGTTTGAAGCCTTGATAAAAAAATCAGCCACAACATTAGCTCTTCCTGGTTTATCAATGATTGTAATGTCAAATTCTTGCAACAACAGGAGCCATCTTGCCAACCTACCAGAGATAGCAGGATTGTTCATCAGATACCTAATTGCTGCATGGTTGGTGTGGACAAATATCTGATAACCTGTGATTTAATGCCTAAATTTATTCAAAGCATACACTACTGCTAGCAACTCCTTTTTTGTAACAGTGTAGTTTAGCTCAAGACCTTGAAGGTTTTTGCTGATAAAATAGATAGCATGCTCAATTGAATTTTATTTTTGAGCTAAGACTGCCCCTATGCCAAAATTAGAAGCATCTGCATGTATGTGGAAAGGAAAAGTCTATTTTGGACCTTGAAGAACAGGGGCTTTAGTAAGCAAATCCTTTAGCTGCAGGAAAGATTTTTCACAGGTCTCTGTCCAATCGAATACAAAATCCTTAGTTAATAAGTCATATAGTGGATTGACAATTTTGTTGAAATCTTTTATAAACCTTCTATAATACCCTACATGGCTAAGGAAGCTTCTGACATCCTTTTGTTTTGCAGGAGTTTGTAAATTCAGAATAACCTCAATTTTAGCAGGGTCAACCTGAATTCCATCCTTGGAGAGATGATGGCCTAGAACAATACCTTCTTGCATCATCATAAAGCATTTTTCACTGTTCAGAGAAAAAATTTGCTCTTTACACCTTTCCAATACTTTTTCTAAATTCACCAATGCTTCTTCAAATGTAACCCCATAGGTAGTGAAGTCATCCATATAAATTTCCATACAGTCATGAGATATATCAGCAAAAATACTAATTACTGCTCTCTGGAATGTTGCTGGTGCATTGCATAGACCAAAAGGCAAGACTAAGTAAGCAAATGTTCCCCATGGACAGGTAAAAGTGGTCTTATCTTGATCTTCAGGGGCAATTTTTATCTGATTGTACCCACTGTAGCCATCCAAGAAGGAGAAATAGCTTTTACCAGACAATGAGTCTAGCACTTGGTCTACAAACAGCAGTGGGAAGTGATCTTTTTTAGTGGTAGTGTTCAACTCTCTGTAATCTACACACACTCTCCATTTTCCACCTTTCTTAGGGACAATAACTAATGGAGAGACCCACTGACTATTAGAGATTGGGTAGATAAAACCAACATCAAGCAACTTTTGAAGCTCATTCTTAACTATTTCCCTGAGTGCTGAATTTATCCTTCTTTGAGGCTGCCTAACTGGTAAACAGTCTTCTTTGATATAGATCCTATGAGTACAAATTCGAGGATCTATTCCTTTCATGTCCCCATATTCCCATGCAAAAGCTTTATGCTGATCTTGCAACATTTTGAGTAGGAGAGCCTGTTGAGATTGTGACAACTTGCTATTGATATTCAAACAGTGACCTGGAGACAATTCTATCTGCTTAGTGAGATCACTCATAGAATCTATAGGTGATGTTTGTACCTCTTGTGGAAGCAAGTTATGAAAAATTACAGGAAATTTAGGCAGCAAACTCTCAGAATTTAGTTGTTGCAAGAAATATTGTAGATGACTGCTATTTGGATCAGATGAACTACCCGTATCAGAGTTAGACTGCAGAATTTGAAAAAGCAAGGCATCCTCATTCTGAAGTTGTGAGAATGGATCAGTTTGGAGCATCATTAATTGAACCAACAAATTGGCTTCTTCAGTTTCTTCCCCCACATCTGGCCAAACAGGTTGGGACAAATCTAGTTGAGGTCGAGCAGGCAGATACAAAGCCAATTTTTTTGTGGACTGTCCATCAGAAATAGTCATATCTCCATAACGACATCCTATAAAAGCATCAACAGTTGCTAACCATGGTCTACCTAGGATAACAGGGTATCCTCCTAAAGTTGCCTTAGTAGATAATATTGTAAAATCAACTGGGTACTCCCAAGATTCAAGAGTGACAATTACATCTTCCACCATTCCATCAGGTGTGACAGTGGAGCTATCAGCAAGCTGCAAGACTGTAGGTGTAGACCGAATGTTTAGGATGTTCAAATTGTCCATAGTATGCTTGGTCATGACATTAATGGCAGCACCAAGGTCAATTAAAATATTTTTTACAATTTGGCCATTTATATGTATTTGCACTACAGGACCTCCAGGGTCAGTGTACTTTGGAATGACTACATTTTCCAACATTATATCAGCCAATTTCCCTAAAAAATGAATTGCTTGGGGATCCTTTTTCTTCTGTCCAGGTTTCTTCAAATAGACCTCTTTAATGGCTTTTCCATAAATTGGAACATCTTTAATGGCCTGAAATAAAGGAATTTGAATTTGTACATTCTTTAGCTGATCCAGAATGTCAAAAGTGGGTTCTTCCATGGATTTAGGTGTGGTACTTTGTAACCTCTGAGGAAAAGGTGGTTTGTCTTAACTTTACAAAATAGGCTCCTTAGAAATCGTATCAGTTATAGGCATATGCTCGGTAGGAACAACAGGTGCAATAGGTTCTTCAGGGGGAGAATCTGGCATCTCAGTAATTAGAGGTGGTTGTGGAGTAGGAAGAGTGGTTCTAGACCTCAAATGGATATCATGAATGTTTAAGGCATAAGCTGGATATTGGTTGGCTTCAGCAAAATACATGGGCTACTGTGGTTGCTGCTGTTGCTTATTAGGTTTGTAGCGCTGGCGGGAACATAGGCATTTGTTTAGGAGGGGCGGTATTTGTGGCGGAGTTACTCTGAGGAGGTGGCATGAGGGCGAGGTTGTGGTGTGGGCTGTAGGAACCCGGTGGATTGCCGCACTAGGGAACCTCTCCATTGAGGATGATTCTAGCGCCAATTACCTTGGGTAGGGTCCATTATCCTTGTGGCTCTTGCCCGACCTCCTTGAGAGATTGCCATTCGGTCGATAGTTAGGCCAAGGTGGTTGAGATGTATTCAAGGTGGTGGTGGTCCATATGTAGGTTGCCATTGGTTATTATAGCTAGAATAAGGATTACCAAAAGTCGAAGGTCTTGAGGCATGCTGCTTGTCTTTGAGCTATGGTCTCCTTTATTACCTTAAAAGACAGCGATCATCATCACCTTCTACTAGCTTAAAGTCAGTAGGTAATTGCTTAGCTTCCAAATTAGCCACCATCTTGCATCTGCAGTCACGTTTCTTCTGTCTGCAATGTGGACAGAACTCGGCCAAGATTGCTTCAGCGTCCTCATGTTTCTTCCGAGCTTGCATAGTATCCAGTTGTGTAGCCATATTGTTAATGATATCCTGCTTGAAATCAGATAGCAAATTTGTTATCTCCATCTGTGAAACTCCACTTGAAGAAGACTTTCCCACTGTAGCTTGATGACCTCTACCCTTGTTCACATTTTCTCGGGAGTAATTGAGACATATCTTCATGAGATCATCCCAAGATGCCTGAGTGATATCACCGCCTCCCATCAGGTCCAAGGCATCTATGCAGGTATCATTGATTCCCCTTAGAAAAAGTAATTTCTGAGATTCTTCATTAAGAGTATGGTCTAAATTCTTTTTCAGAGAAAACAGGAATCTTGATATATAATCCTCCAAACTTTCATCTTCCTTCTGTTGAATTCGAAATATGTCATCACCTTTACTGCCACTCTTATAGTATTCCTTGTATTTCTCAAGAAATTTTGTTTGCATGGCTAGCCAATTGTCGACAACACCCCTTCCCAGACTCATGAACCATCTGAGAGCTCCCTCCTTCAAGGTAGCAGGGAACAATTTCAGTTTGTGAGCATCTGAAGTGTAGTCATAACTACGACAGAGGATATCAAACTTGAACAAGAAGGTCTCTGGATCTTTTGTGACTAAGCCATAGAACTTGGGAAGTAATGAAGAAGAATATTCTTAAGGTTGGCATTGTTTTGTTGAGGATGCATACTTAATTACCTTGGGGTAGGGTCCATTATCCTTGTGGCCTCTTGCCAACCTCCTTGAAGAGATTGCCATTGAGGGGTCTAATAGTTAAGCCAAGGTGGTTGAGCTGTATTCTAAGGTGGTGGTGGTCCATATGTAGGTTGCCATTGGTTATTATAGCTAGAATAAGGATTACCAAAGGTCAAAGGGTCTTGAGGCATACCTTGTCTTTGAGCCCATGGTCTCCTTTGTGCAATGAAAAACACTTGATCATCATCACCTTCGACTAGCTTAAAGTCAGTACGTAATTGCTTAGCTTCCAAATTAGCCACCATCTTGCATCTACAGTCACGTTTCTTCTGTCTGCAATGTGGACAGAACTCGGCCAAGATTGCTTCAGCTTCCTCATGTTTCTTTCGAGCTTGCATAGTGTCTAGTTGTGTAGCCATATTGTTAATGATAGCCTGCTTGAAATCAGACATCAAATTTGTTATCTCCATCCTTGAAACTCCACTAGAAGAAGACTTTCCCATTGTAACTTGATGACCTCTACCCTTCTTCACATTTGCTCAGGAGTAATTGAGACATATCTTCATGAGATCATCCCAAGATGCTTGAGTGATATCACCGCCTCCCATCAGGTCCAAGGCATCTATGTAGGTATCATTGATTCCCCTTAGAAAAAGTAATTTATGAGATTCTTCATTAAGAGTATGGTCTAAATTCTTTTTCAGTGAAAATAGGAATCTTGATATATAATCCTCCAGACTTTCATCTTCCTTCTGTTGAATTCGAAATATGTCATCACCTTTACTACCACTCTTACAGTATTCCTTGTATTTCTCAAAAAAATTTGTTTGCATGGCTGGCCAACTATCGACAACACCCCTTCCCAGACTCATGAACCATCTGAGAGCTCCCTCCTTTAAGGTAGCAGGGAAAAATTTTAGTTTGTGAGCATCTGAAGTGTAGTCATAACTACGACAGAGGATATCAAACTCGAACAAGAAGGTCTCTGGGTCTTCTGTGACTAAGCCATAGAACTTGGGAAGTAATGAAGAAGGAATATTCTTAAGGTTGTCATTGTTTTGTTAAGGAGTAATGGGGAATTCAAAAGTAGGAGGTCAATTTGGTGGATTACGTGCCATGTTCACCTGACCAAGTATAGGAGCAAATGGATTTTCTTCAGGTTCTTCGTCAAATGGGCCGAATAGCAAGTCAACACACAAATCTTCAGCAAATGGGTCAATATCTAAGTCTCCTTTGTCCTCAAATAGGCTATAAGCTGGTTCAGTTTTCTTGGCAATGAATGGTAGGTTGGGGAGAAATCTTCCCTGAGCGTCTCTCCTTCTATGCATGCAATGAAAATGAATGGTATTTTGAAAGATTTTGAAAAACTGACTAAACTACTGCTAATAATGACTATAATAGGTTCTTAGATTGACACCATCCCGGCTCGCGGCACAAAATGGTCCATTACAAAAAGGATATAAAGAATCAGCATAGCGCTAAACCTAGGAATTGGACATTCCTTGGTAGGTAAACATCTTCTCATAATTTAGTTCATTTACGTGAAACCGAGGGGTAAAGTAAACTTGAAATGGAAGCGACCGCGGTATGTGCACTAAAGAACTAGTTTCAGTCATCATCTATAGAAAACAAATGCCCAAAAAGAAATGAAAGCATAAAGCTTTTAACTTCGGACCACGATTCAACTAAAAGCGAGAAATCATGTGACTATTATTAAGGACAAGCGTAGTGGACTTATACTGCAGAGGCGGAACTTATAGGGATGGATTCCGATGCTATAAAAGAACAATACAAAGAAATTTTGAGTTTGCATTGAAATCTCTGAGGAAATAGTTTCTAACTAATCAATATGGAAATGAATGGTTAACTACAACAACTTGCTACATAATACTTACTAAGTGGCCCCCCTTAGCAAGCATCAACTAGATTACACAAGAAGTTGACTCAAAGCTTCATCGAATTTTATTCATATTCAGAACCAGGATACATCGATTACTTTGTTTGAAAATAAAACTTAACACAGAACTCTATTGCTTATTCAACTTAATTTTAACACATTGTTTCATCATCATTCACTCACACAGGAGGAACGATTATTTAAATGAAAAAGGCAACTAACTAACTAACATAGGGAGTTGTGATCATAAATACATTTTGAATCCGCAGAATAGATATTCATAAATGAAAGTCTATCTGCTCGACGCGACCCAGAGAGAATATAGCATTACACACTCCCTAGATCAAAGGACCGTTTAAGCTCCTTCCCAAAGATTCGGTCAAAGAGTTATTACTGGAACAACTTCTTCAACAGAGCCGAGATTCTTTGCGCTTGATCAGCTCTTGCTCCCTCCAACAACTTGCAATAAGTGACAGAGGTGAAGGAAAGCATACACAAAAGTGACATGACATCCATTCATTAATCACACGTTAATCCTATTCCATTATCCAAAATCATAAGCATACATTAGCCATACGGGAGGTCAAAAAGGTAATTAATAAAGTTGTCAAGCTACAGGAATATGGAATTCATTGCTATAGGATACCACCCAAAAAGTCTTTAATCAATAGGTTTAAACAACTATTAATAACAAAAGTAAGAGTATCAAAAGTTTCAAACTATGAGCATATTTAAGGCTCATTAATACGTAGCAACCTTCATTTCCTTCTTGTTTAAAATCACTGCCTACCTACTTATTCCGCCCAAGTTTTAGCGCTCACATGGCAAGTGGTCAGTGGAGTAGATGATGAAAAGATAATCACTTTCAAGATCTTTGTTGTAGCATCTTTCTTGAGTTTAGCGCGCATAGTCACCTAGATTCACTATTGTCCTAGCAGTCGTGTCTTTCCAAAAGTGATAACTTCTTTCAGGAGTAAAATCTGGAGGAGGTTAATTTCATGTTTGAACAAGTCGGTCGCTTCCTTTATGTTTCACATTATTCCTAAGAGGTATGTCTTGATGCAGTGGCGACATTGACCACTACCAAGTTGGAATTGCAATCATCCTATCTCAAATGGCAGATATTTAATGTGTATGAGATATTCCTTTAGAATATCTTATGCGCCATCTTCTCTACTATCTCTGTGAAGATTTTATTAGTGGGCTTTAGAATACGTTTGGAGTTATTCATTTCTGTAGAGAAGACATGGGAAAGAGGAATTTTTAAACGAAGGGGACGTTATCTCTGTGCATTAAATCTTTGTGACACTAATCACTTCTCATTTATTTCTTGTAGGAGGAATTCACAGCGTTGAGTGGAGTTTGAAAAATATCTTGCTACGCATTAATGTGTATCTTCCCAGAGATTCTATTTCTGATGGATATCATCCCTTTCACTCTTTATCAGATGCATGCCATGACAAGCAGTCCCTTTGATCTTTGTGCAGATCACCATGTGCAAATTCTGCTTTTAAATATTTTATTGCATGCATTAAATATCTGATGAAAATTCTTTGGTGATCATAATTACAGCCTTGTTTTCATTCATGATATGATTGTTTGAGTAAAACATTGCTTAATGAGTTATATCCTCTATATATCAATGGTTTTGAAATCTAGAGATGTAAAGTTATAATGTGGTAATGCTTGCTTCAATTACTTTGCAAATATCAAGTGTCAAATTCTCTTCTCTCTTTCACATTGAAATTAATCTTATTTGTGGTATTAATAAGAAAATAAAGTAAAAGGCTAACGAAGGTACAAGGTACAACAAAAGCGAAGGTGAAAAAAAAAGGATAACAAAGGAAAATGAAGGGAAACAAAGGAAAAGCAAGGAGAATTTTGAGTTTGCAAGCAATCTTTAGAGGAATCTTGGAGAATGGAGCATTAAATTTGAAGTTTATAAAGTTTTTTTTAATACTTGGGGCTTCCATTTCATGTTTTAATTTTCTATTTTAAGCGAGCTGAATCATTGATTTTATCTTTCAAAATTGAGCTAAAATTGAACCTTACAAACTTACTAGCTTTTTGATTTTGGACTAAAATTGAACAAGACAAATTTCACACTTCATCTTGGTGCTTTAAAACGAACTCATCATTTCTTTGAGGCTAAAACGAACATGTGTCTTTTATGTTTTGTAATTTTTTTTGTAAAGTAATTTCACTTGAAAAGACATATGCACTTTTCTCGTGCCTCACGACGATCTTGAGAATCAAAAGTATTTTTGGTGACATTAAGTTGCATAAAATATTGCCTCCGCATTTTCATTTTGGGATTAAAATTGAACAAAACACTTTGCGATTGTGAGTTAGGTATATCGCATGTGTTCTCCCTTTGTTTCTAAATGAAGGTCAATCGAACTACGGATGTGCTTGCTCGCTGTTGTTTACCTTTAGAGGGGCCTGCCTAAGAGACACATCTGAAAGGAGAACTCGAAGGTGACTCCAACTAGTTTTTCATTCAGGCTGGTATACAAATGGATAATACTAAACTGTCAAGTCCT
>VDFB02302968.1:0-10244 GCA_007258455.2 Sequoia sempervirens | reverse complement strand
GCGACCCAGAGAGAATATAGCATTACACACTCCCTAGATCAAAGGACCGTTTAAGCTCCTTCCCAAAGATTCGGTCAAAGAGTTATTACTGGAACAACTTCTTCAACAGAGCCGAGATTCTTTGCGCTTGATCAGCTCTTGCTCCCTCCAACAACTTGCAATAAGTGACAGAGGTGAAGGAAAGCATACACAAAAGTGACATGACATCCATTCATTAATCACACGTTAATCCTATTCCATTATCCAAAATCATAAGCATACATTAGCCATACGGGAGGTCAAAAAGGTAATTAATAAAGTTGTCAAGCTACAGGAATATGGAATTCATTGCTATAGGATACCACCCAAAAAGTCTTTAATCAATAGGTTTAAACAACTATTAATAACAAAAGTAAGAGTATCAAAAGTTTCAAACTATGAGCATATTTAAGGCTCATTAATACGTAGCAACCTTCATTTCCTTCTTGTTTAAAATCACTGCCTACCTACTTATTCCGCCCAAGTTTTAGCGCTCACATGGCAAGTGGTCAGTGGAGTAGATGATGAAAAGATAATCACTTTCAAGATCTTTGTTGTAGCATCTTTCTTGAGTTTAGCGCGCATAGTCACCTAGATTCACTATTGTCCTAGCAGTCGTGTCTTTCCAAAAGTGATAACTTCTTTCAGGAGTAAAATCTGGAGGAGGTTAATTTCATGTTTGAACAAGTCGGTCGCTTCCTTTATGTTTCACATTATTCCTAAGAGGTATGTCTTGATGCAGTGGCGACATTGACCACTACCAAGTTGGAATTGCAATCATCCTATCTCAAATGGCAGATATTTAATGTGTATGAGATATTCCTTTAGAATATCTTATGCGCCATCTTCTCTACTATCTCTGTGAAGATTTTATTAGTGGGCTTTAGAATACGTTTGGAGTTATTCATTTCTGTAGAGAAGACATGGGAAAGAGGAATTTTTAAACGAAGGGGACGTTATCTCTGTGCATTAAATCTTTGTGACACTAATCACTTCTCATTTATTTCTTGTAGGAGGAATTCACAGCGTTGAGTGGAGTTTGAAAAATATCTTGCTACGCATTAATGTGTATCTTCCCAGAGATTCTATTTCTGATGGATATCATCCCTTTCACTCTTTATCAGATGCATGCCATGACAAGCAGTCCCTTTGATCTTTGTGCAGATCACCATGTGCAAATTCTGCTTTTAAATATTTTATTGCATGCATTAAATATCTGATGAAAATTCTTTGGTGATCATAATTACAGCCTTGTTTTCATTCATGATATGATTGTTTGAGTAAAACATTGCTTAATGAGTTATATCCTCTATATATCAATGGTTTTGAAATCTAGAGATGTAAAGTTATAATGTGGTAATGCTTGCTTCAATTACTTTGCAAATATCAAGTGTCAAATTCTCTTCTCTCTTTCACATTGAAATTAATCTTATTTGTGGTATTAATAAGAAAATAAAGTAAAAGGCTAACGAAGGTACAAGGTACAACAAAAGCGAAGGTGAAAAAAAAAGGATAACAAAGGAAAATGAAGGGAAACAAAGGAAAAGCAAGGAGAATTTTGAGTTTGCAAGCAATCTTTAGAGGAATCTTGGAGAATGGAGCATTAAATTTGAAGTTTATAAAGTTTTTTTTAATACTTGGGGCTTCCATTTCATGTTTTAATTTTCTATTTTAAGCGAGCTGAATCATTGATTTTATCTTTCAAAATTGAGCTAAAATTGAACCTTACAAACTTACTAGCTTTTTGATTTTGGACTAAAATTGAACAAGACAAATTTCACACTTCATCTTGGTGCTTTAAAACGAACTCATCATTTCTTTGAGGCTAAAACGAACATGTGTCTTTTATGTTTTGTAATTTTTTTTGTAAAGTAATTTCACTTGAAAAGACATATGCACTTTTCTCGTGCCTCACGACGATCTTGAGAATCAAAAGTATTTTTGGTGACATTAAGTTGCATAAAATATTGCCTCCGCATTTTCATTTTGGGATTAAAATTGAACAAAACACTTTGCGATTGTGAGTTAGGTATATCGCATGTGTTCTCCCTTTGTTTCTAAATGAAGGTCAATCGAACTACGGATGTGCTTGCTCGCTGTTGTTTACCTTTAGAGGGGCCTGCCTAAGAGACACATCTGAAAGGAGAACTCGAAGGTGACTCCAACTAGTTTTTCATTCAGGCTGGTATACAAATGGATAATACTAAACTGTCAGATCGCGCTTACTTATGGTGTAGCAGGCCTTAGTCGTCTGATCGATGTCTTTTAGAATGGAATTTTCTGCAGGTGATGGGAAATGTATAAGAGCCCCTAGTAGGATTAAAGCCTTTGCTGGATGCTTTCATAAGGTGCCATGTCCACGATGTTGTGTCGTGCAGAACCTTTTTTTGTGGTTTTTCCTTTGATCCATCAATGGTTTATCAAAGTGGTGCATTGGAACTTAGATTCCAAAGTTACTTGCCGTAATACGATCTTGGTTTAGAAATATGAGGTTAAGACTTCATTCTTAACATACCGCTTTATATTTTATCCTTGGTTGCATGTAAAGTCATCTCTTCTACTATGAAGGGCATGAGGCAAGCCCACCAAGAAAAACCTACCAATTGAGCTAGGATGTTACATTGCTTGTTTGAAAGCATAGTGCGTTTATCAAAAACATTGGCAAACCAACATTCAACATCATCATCAAAATTTCAAACCCCTTAGTTAGAGCAAATACCTTTGACAAAACCCAAGAACTATTGCTTACCCTACGGATTATGTCCTTAGAGGTTTCTAAGTAATTAGGTTTACATCTTAATTTGCTCTTACAAAGGTCAACATTAGGCAACCCTTGTCCTGATTTCTTGGAACTTCCACATAGCACTTTGTGGGATGAAAAGAAGTTGTGACATTGGACATTCAGTTTGAAACATAATCAAGTGTCTATTTTTCATAAAAAGAAGTCATTAAAGCAAAGATATCAAATTTGACACCACACATGTGCTTGTTTATCTTTTTATCATCTTTCGAGAAAACATTGGTATTTTGGGTTTGAAGTACTCTTAGAGAAAGGCATGGTCTTCACTATCTTGGCCTAGTAAATAGGTCCTTCCTAGGTTCATTTAGGATAAAATCGAACACCTCATACATTTTAAACATTCATCATATCCATCCCACCAAACAAATTTAGATCTTTGGAAACATCATTATCTAGACTTGGGAAAATCATCCAACCAAAAATCACCTTGTTTAGTTAGAAGTATAAGAATGAATCCTTTCTCATACCTCTAATTAAATCAGAAATCCTTTGAACAAGTACATCCTAAGATCACATCCAACATCTTAGGGTTTACAAGTTCATTATCAAATCAAACCAATCGAAATCAAGCCCTAAGTCTAGCAATGATCCAAAGTCCATAAACGTTCAAACACTCATATCATTTCCACCTTTCATCCTTCATCTCGTCATTAGTCATAAGAACCTTAGAGGTCACTTTTGCAACAAGGTCAAAACACAAGGAGAATATGGAATACAAACTTGATCCTTACATCTTGAGTAATCTAAATCAATTGAATATTCAAAGCCTTACAATGCCAATTGATTATCAACACTCACATCTATACAAACCAGACATGGGATCATTAACTTTGACAAATTTCAATGGCACAACAAGTGTGAGTATTCCCACATCAAAGATTGGAACACATTTCCTGATGGTAGATCTAAATCCAAACCTACAAGTTTGCCAACCGAACAATCAATGCATGAGCCTTCAAATGAACAACCTCATCCCACCAAATCCCTACATGCCAAAGGAGAATGTACCAAGTACAAGCTTTCGAAACATGAATCCGGAAAATTTTGGGATAAATACATTTTTAAATCATACAAATATTACCAACGTGAAAAATGGTCAATTCCAACCTATCCGGCCAAATTTGAGTGTCATCCCAAATCAAAACATTCCAAATCTGCTTAAACAAGAGCCAAATCAACTATATCAAAGGATTCAAGATCAAAATCAAGAACAAATTTGGCGAGATCAAATTGCTGCACTTTCCAAAATAGTTGAGTCATTGTGCCAAGAGACATCTCCACCACCATTACCCATATCAACATCATTCCTTGGTTTAGGGCTTCCCCCTTTACCTAGCACCAATCACTCCATCCAAATCAATCCACCTAATGCCAATCAAGCCATCACATCAAATCCTTTGAATATACCATTGACATCACACCAATAGATGGTATCTAATCAAATGACAACATCAATCCCAATAAATCAAAACATGGTCTCCCAAAGACCTATCACCTCAGTTATTCCAACCATCCCTATCACTTCGATCATTCCAACCACCACTATCATGCCCATCACATCTTAAACTCTCATGATCACTCCAAGCATATCTCAACGACTCATCACTACATCCAACACAATTCCAAATCCACCACCACTACCACCAAAACCAAACGCAACAAGACAATATGACATTATGCTAAAAGCTCACCAGGCCTACCAAAAGGCCATCCAACAATATCTAGCCACACAACAAGAAAGACAAGCTCAACAAGTGCAACAAGCCTCTCAAGCTGCCCAAGCCTCTCAATCTACTCAACAAACACAAGCACAAACACAAAAAATGACAACTGTTGAGAACAAGGATCAAGATCAATCCATCACTAAGCACCTTGAAGTTATGTCTACTTCATCCAATGATCAAGTTGACATATGTCAAGAGTCACTTTTGAATCACGATCAAAATCCACCAACAATACTCAACAATAAGCCAATTCAAGAAATACCATCATCACTTGACTCTATGGTCGAAGACATTCACAATCTCTCCACTACAATTGTCGAAAATAATGATCAAAACCTCTCCATCGAGGAGCACATTGAGGATGTATCTACACAATCTAATGATCAACTCACCATACATCAAGAGCCACTTTTTAGTGATCTCTTTCAAGGAGTGTTAGGATTATTTGATCCAATTGACATAATACGATGATTCACCTATGATCATGTTGAAAATTTCTCTACATCACCTTATATGAGTTAGAGGGACATCTCAAGAATTTATTCCAAAGCGAGGGATTAAAATATTTCACCAAAGTCTGGCGTGATAACAGGAACATATTGACATCAACCGTTATCATGGTTTACAAATCGAAAGAACCACGAACTTCTGATAACGTTTGAAGATATTAGAACCCACTTACCATGTCTAATGATGACATCCAGAACCCCTTACTCGAAAATCCATCCTTTAGGGTATTTATGTCAGGGAAAAGCAGTCAAAGCATGTAGAAGCAACTCCAAAAACACCATTTGGGAATCGAGGGCGTATTTAAGATACTACAATGATTTTAATGGAAAACTCTCTATTGTAGATGATCATATCCATAACCAGAATTATACTCCTCCATCTACCGCAGGATGGCTTTGTCTTGAATGGACCGTGGAATGATCTTCATTCATAACAAGATTCATCTAACATTATTACCAAAAGAACGATTCTTACGATTCCTACAACTGGTGGATTTGTCAACATCAAGATGGAGATATATCACAAATGTAGACTAAGGAAATCATGAATAAAGATATCGAACATTATCCACTCAAGTAAGCAAATCAGATAGAACAAGATATTCCAGAGTTAGCAAAGCGGAAAATTGAAACAATGCCATCTATAGTGTTCATTTATTAGAGCATGTTTACTGAACAAGACATCTCAAAATAGGTGGAATCGGAACAAAGATATGGATTACTACCATACTAGGGCAACTTTATCTAGTGCAAATGTCAACATGGGAGGTTGAAGAATGCATGATGAAACCAATGGCAATACTATAGCCTTGTGCGTCCGCGAATCTTCATCCACCCATCACCTCCACGTGGGACCAACATCAAAAGGAGAATATTTGAATCAAAGTCTGAAGAATGTTATCAAAGCAAAGAGTTGAGAAGCATAATGGAAAAATCAAATTCAAATGGATACCAAAGAATACAAAGAAAGATTATCTATCAAACTCCATTAGTCAAAGAAACTATGGAAAAATAAAAAGGAAAAAGTATCCATCAAGGATGTCCACAAAAGTAGAAGCAAGCTTTTCAAGTAACGTACAAAAGTGTATCAAGCAATTGGTCCTAATTCCATGCACACTTTTGTATCCAGCCATCATTGCTCATCTTCCAAAGTTTGGAGAGTCAAAATTTCAAAACTATCAACCAATCCATCTCTTATCCCTAAACACACTCCATCCACGCGATCTCACACACTTGATATCTAAGTTCTTACATTGACCATGTGGCAGCGACCCTTCATCATAAGGATTCTAAAAGTATAAGTGATGTACACGAAGGCAGTTAACCAATATCAATAAAAGCGATCAAGAATCTCAAAAGTTGCATTCAAGTGTGCATATCGCGGCAACAACTTCTTAGGTAGGGATCTTGGTGGAACATTTATGATAGAAGTTTCTACATCAACACCACCGAGGGTGAGGTGAAGCATAGATCTTTGAGAAAAATCAAAAAGCAAAAAATTCAAAAAATTAGAAAAAGGATTGAAATTAGTAAAGATAAAAAATCGTCCTCTAGTGAAAACCGCATGGGTGGTGCTTTGCGCAAGACCATGATGAAAACCTGGAAAAAAGGTGTCATGCATAGAATCAAGCATCTACGTGTGCCATTTCAGAGGAAAGCATCCATAATAAATCCAACATTTCATCCATCTTATCCATAATAAATCCATTCATCCATAAATCATCGATTCAATCCATTTTCATCCATCTACATCCATCATACAAGTTATCTTGATCTTGATGAAAGTTTGGGGTGCACTTTACACTCGCTTATTGGTAAACATCTTAACATGGGTCGTTTTCATCGATCCTATCCTACCCAACATTATCTGAGCTATGCAACATTATCCAAATAAGCTTTCTTGATCCAAACACCTTATCTTATCACAAGATAATCCTTTGCATCCTTTGTGTGCTTATCCACATCCATCCATACACCTATTCGAGCATCCATCTACGACATTCCCTACATTGCTAGACACTAGGGGAAGATATTTACATCTTGCTTCGAGAATAAATATTGATCTATATCCTCCAACTTATGTGGTGATCTGAACATTAGAAAACGTGAAATCAAATTAGTCAAAGCATTTGTGATCCAAAATCCAAATCACTAGCCCATGGCACATTTTGAAGAGAAGACGTTCTTTATCAAGCTACATCTTTCATCGAACACCAATCCAAACAATCACTATCAGTTGCATCTAAGTTGCATGTCAAATGTTACATCAAATCATCCAAACATATTTTGTTCAAAACCAAGCTTCAACAATCCTAATCAATTGAATCCAATCAATCCATCATCTTGGGATATCTTTCCCAATCCTTTTGTTGCTTAACACTATCCTTGCATTGTTGTGCATCCTCAACAATATTATCATCATCAATCTTAATCAATCCTGATCAATCCAATCCTTGCATTGTTGTGTATCCTCAACAATGTTATCATCATCATCAATCCATTGATCTGATCAATCAGCCTTAGCTTGGTCTTCAACAAAACCCAAAACAGAGCACTGATATCATACACATCCTTATCCAAATCATCAAAATCATGCGAAAAATCCAAAAACATCCAAAACATCAAAAAATCCAAAAACATTCATAAAACAAAAAACATCAAAAACATTGGAATCTGAACTACATCATCTTTGAGCTTAAACGTAGGCAAGGCTCATCTTTGATCAGCCCCCGAGACATCAAAATCAAAAATTCAAAAACACAAAATCAAAAACATTCAAAAACAATAAAAATCAAAACATTTTAGCCAAAATCAAAAACCAAAAATAGCCTCAAAACATTACCAAAAGCGTCAAAACATCCAAACTCCCCGAAAAAAAATCCATCCTTTCTCATCTTGCTTGCACCCACAATAATCAATCATCCATAATAAATTGATGCGTCACCTTCATCCTTTGGAAACACAAATAGAAACAATCATAGCAGTTGGTAAAAGCAAAATTCAATCATAAAATCTAAATCGAAGCAACAAACAATTAAAACAAAATCAAACTCTTGATCACTTTCTATAGGATATCGTTCCTACAATGGGCATCATTTTTTGGATATCACTTTGGATCTTATCTATCAAAACAAATCCTTTTGGCTAGATATGACATTGACTTGTTTGCGTGCCAGTCTTTTAATTTTATCTTATGGTGCTCATTCAAGGACCTCTCGATGATAATATCGACGAGAAGGATTTAGAGACAATGAGACAGCGATCATTATCTTTTTATTTGTTGCTTGTTGGGCCGTTCTTGTAAAATAACTTGGTGAATACTTGCTGTTAGGTATGTCCTAGCAAGGTTTTACATGTAATCAGAGATGTGAACAAGAAATACTCTATTTGTTTGTCAAAGTCCAAAGTCCATCGGCTCGGTATAATGCCATCCGGTTCTTTATATACTTTTGATGCATCGTGTATCTCTGTGTGTTATCAAACCTTAAAGATACCAAGTAGCATATGCATCCCAATCCTTGATAAAGCAAAATCATCCATCTATCATCATCATTTCTTATCATCATTTCTCATCATCATCTCTCATAATGTTGGCTTGTTGATCCTCTTGTCATCATCTCATTTTCGCACTAACATCATCATCACCAATGCATCCATCATGCATCAGCAGCCCGACATACCACATATCATTCATATCATACATAATAAGAACCATCGATCATTTCACATGCATTGCATTTATATCATCACCATAATATAGACCCATTAGTCTGAGCATTTGCATAAATCATCCATTGCATAATCATATCATATCACATCATCCATGTCATCTATCATCACATCATATCATCATTTAAGCTACTTAGGATAATATAGATTTGTTATTCTAAGCATCTTAAAATTATCTCATCCTTAACCATCCATTTTGAACCTCTTTATCGTGAGATCAACCCTCAAATTGAATCTTTTCACTCGATCTCTTGGGGGGGCAATGTACCAGTGTACTTCTTTCCGCTGGGGCATCTAAAATTAAATTTTTGATTTTGATGGCGACAAGTTTATTCTTTTGAACCAAAAGCATAACAAAGTACATTGCTTCAAAGAGGTAAAAATGTAGACATAAAAAATTAACATTGTGCATTTGATCATGTTAATTCATCAACTAAACTAAGTTTCACTTTAGGTCCATTCATCAATTAACCGGGTTCACCTTCATCCATTTATCAGGTAATCTCATCTCCTAAGGTCATTCATTCAAAACTAAATAAACATTATCATAAACCTTTTAATCAAATAAATCAAGCATTCATTTAATCAAATCCCAAATCATATTTCATCCTTTTCTAATTTAAATAAATCAAACATTTAAATCATGAAAGTCAAAGAAACATCTAATCATCATCTAGCTAATTAATCTGATTAAATCTAATCTAATACATGTCGAAAATCACTCTAGATATCCCTTTTTAATAAATCAATTTATTGATTTATTAAATCAACTTTGTACTCAACATGGAATATTCCCTAGAATTTGAAATAAAAAACAAGTGGACATGTACATCCAACAAGTCATTTGTGAACTCTTACATGGCTCTTACATGTCCCCTTCCAAAGGTCAAACTCAGCATTCATTGCACAAATTTGAATTCAAATTTCCCCCCTCTTGGGCACATGCATCAACCACTCACATGATGACAAGTGGCCTCTTTTCATTGGCCTATTTTTAGTCCCACATTGGTCCATTTTCAACACTCTTAGCATTTTAAAATCTTTAAATAGAGGCATCATTCTTTAGCAAATCCTCCACAATCTTTATGCAAAGTCATTCTCTTAAACTGAGAACTGATTTTGTCCACTCCACAAGTCCACAATCCTCATGCAAGGTCACTCTCTTCATTTGAGAAATGATCTTGTCAATCATTATCATTAGGTTATCTAAAGGGGTTGGGAAAGGGATATTTTCTATAATTGCACCAATCCACCATGAGATAAACATACATCATGCTTTTTATGTGCTTATTTAGTTTACTTTTTTGTCATTTATTTGCATTTGGGAAGCATTAATGTATTATTTCATGGGGATCTTAGGTTTGCTTGTTATGAACTGATTAACCAAGCTAATGGTGATTATTGTTTGAGGAATATTGCAGATTTAGAGTCCTACAATACTTGTATGACATGTACGTATGCATG
>VDFB02302967.1:0-12398 GCA_007258455.2 Sequoia sempervirens | reverse complement strand
GACTTTGGAACTAGGTTGCTTTTGATCGCAATTGTTATACAATGTGGATGTTATATTTCGATGTGATGTTATCCTAATGTTACCCTTATGGCATGTTTTGGATTAACTTAGAAGATATTTGATTTAACGATGTTTTATGCTGATGATCATGTTATTGATGTTAGATGCGTCAGTTAGTGATAGTGTATTGGTGAAGGGGACAGGATTGTATCACTCACTTGCGAGTGCCCTACGATTCTGAGACTTCCTCTTCACGGTTTGATTGATCATATTATATATATATGCACGTTCGACATGCTCTTTGTTGCAGGTTGGCAGGTACATGACATCGACTCCACCTGGTTTCTAGGTTTGAGCGTGTCCTTTGACCAACGGAAATTAATTGGGAGATAGTAGCTAGGTTTTCTGTGTCAAGTTGTCACCCTAGTCATAGCATGTGGTCGGGTTGTTGTCGGGGTCAGTTGTTTTAACTTGTTCAGTTTTCCCTTGAGTGTTTATTAATTTCAAGTTAAAGTTTATTAAATGACCTACGTAGTTTAATTAATGATTAAATGTGGTTAATTGCAAGATAAAAGTGATTAAATGGCTTTTGAAAATTATAAGTGATGATTGTTTCATTTTTTTTTGAAATGTTGGAAAATTGGTTATTAATTAATTAATTTAATTTAATTAATAAAATAATCTGATTGTGAATTAGATTTATTTTATTGACTAATTAAATTAATAGGGTTAAATTAAATCAATTTGGTTGTGTTGGCATCTTTAGATTTTTTGGATTAAATCAAAAAATTAGAATTATGCTTTACATTTTACTTTTAGAAATAAAAGTTGAAAAGAATTTAAATTGGTGAATTGATAAACTCAATTGGTTAAAGAAATTTAATTAACTTTTGGTTGAAAATGAGTTTTATTTAAAAGGATATCTTTGGAAGTAGTTGACTTTTTGGCAAAGGATATTTGTGAAGTTGAAAGTGGAAATTGAATTTAGTTTGAATTTGAAAGTGAGTTTTCATTGGTATTTGAATTTAATTAGAATTTGAATTAGAGGTTGAATTTAAATTTGAATTTGGAAAGTTTGGAAAAAGGATATATTTTCCTTTAGGGTTTTCTTTCAATCTCTCCATGGATTCTTGGTTTTGAATTTTTGGGTGGAGAGGCTTGGAGGAGGCTAAGATGGTGGAGTTGAAAGAGTGTTTGAAAATCTCCATGGTGGAAGCTTGCAAATCTTGGAGAAAACATAAGGTTCCATACTTTCTCCTTTCATCTACTTGCTCATTTGGAATGAATTGAAAATATAGTTTTAGATTCAATGGAGATTCATGAAAAAACTCTTAAAGTTGCTAAATGGTAGATAGATTTGGAAATTGAAACCATACAAGAAGTTTATACCAAGTTATTGAAAGAAAATCAAGGAAAACTCAATATTAGAATTAGGTTTTGAAAACCCATTTTGTTGTTTTGAATAAGTTCTATTTTTGAAATGGGTTTGGATTATTTTCATAATTTGAGCATGAAATCAAAATCTGGGTATATATATTTGTGAATATACCCATGTATATCAATACATGGATATACCCACAAATATATATACAAATATATTTGTTATAATTGAAATTTTGTATTTTGGGTAAAACTAGGAATATGCCCTGTATTTTATCGCCATGTTTAAACGCAGGGATAAAATATTTTAAATTTTATTTTTTGTTGGTTGTGGGGTGGGAGGTCAAACCCCACCGCCACCACACAGACCGCGGCCAAGGGCCACGGACTGTGTGAGGAACACACAGACCGTGGCCAAGGGCCACGAGCTATGTGAACCCCACACAGACCGCGGCCGAACAGACCGTGGGCTGTGTGAAGCCCACACAGGCCGCGGCCGTAAGGCCACGGGCTGTGTGAAGCCCACACAGACCGCGACCGAAACGGCCACGGACTGTGTGGAGCTCACACAGTCCACGCGGCCAGTTAGGGCATCGTGGGAGTTCCACGAATACCTCGGGCTTCGTGTTATTATATTTTACTTTATTTGTAATTTTTAGATATTTATTATTTAATAATATATTAATATTAATATATATATAATAATATATGATATATATATTATATATATATAATATTAATATAATATTTAAATAATATTTATTTAAATAATAATTAAATTGAATGTTTAAAAAATATGCATAGTATGTATTCGCGTAAAATTTAAAACGTTATTATCTGTGTGGTTTTAAAAATATTTTTGTAAGTTCAATTTAAAACGTTATGGGAAGTTGTGATTTAAAAATGAGTAGATTTACGTCATAATTGTTTACATTTAAAATATATGTTTGTTCGGAAAATTATATTGTATATAATTAAGGTATTTTAGTAGAAAGAGGATTTTTAATTAATGGCTTTAAGATGAGATGAGTTTAACGGATTCAAAATAAATGTTTTAATCCTTATATTAAATGTTTTGCTCTGGAGTTAATGGTAAACTTAGATTAAGTAAATTGTTTTAAATGTTAGTTGAATGACTTTATTATTTAAGTGTCATGATTATGGTTAGTGTTGAGAAATTTGATTAATGGATTTATTTATAAGATCGATTTTTCTTTCTTCTTATTCATCGAGTATGATAGGGCAAATCGAATTTAACTTTTGAGTTTTTAAAATTCTTCACGTGTTTGATTGACCTTTAATTATGTGCAATAATGGTGTTTATTCAATTGACTTCATACAATGTTTCATCACATGGCTTGGATTTAAGAAATCCTAATATTAGCCTGTTTAACTGCTTAGAATGTTTTCTAGTGGTGTTTTCGTTTATTCTCGGTATGGGCAATATTGTTTGATTGTGGGTGTACCTTGGTTGTTCTGGGTTTTGTGCCTTGAGGCTAGGGTCTCTTTGATCTCGTCTTTAATTCGTTTTGGTCTTGTTGATTATGTAAGTCTTCCAGCAGTGTTTCCTTGAGATGATGTTATGACTCTTATGATTTGCTTTGTCTATCGTGGATTGTGGTTGAGTAAGCTTAAGTGGATACCTGGTTCTTTGAACGGGTTGTGCGACCTTATGGTTTAAGGTTGAGTCTTGTTATCAGTTCTTTATGTGGGATGTCATTATGTGAGTCAACCTTGTGTTAGCCTTGGGTAGTGCACGCTTTGGTTTCAGTTTTGGACATCCGTAGTGATGTGTTGCCTGTTGAGGTGGGTTGATTATTTGTGATAAGTGTTAGTGCATTGTCTACCCTTGGCATGTGGTTGAGTTATGTGTTGTCAGTAGGAGAGTGGCCCTTTGTGGGGGTCCGACGCCCAAAGAGGTGTCAGGGTAACTCACTTAGAGTTTAATCAAGTGATAATCTAAAATAATTAATGGGGAACTTCACACTAATAAAGTTAAAGAATGCCTCTCTCATGGAACATGCATTGTTAAGACTCGAGATGAGATGAGACGCATAGTTTTGAGTGAGGGTCCGGCGCCGGTAGAGGCAAGCTAGGGTAACCCATGATGGGGGTCTGGTAGCCTAGGAAGGTTGAGCTAGGGTAACTCATGGAAATTTATGTATGACACTCTCCCTATGTCAACAATTAGTCAGCTTTTGTGTGTTGTACAATGGTGTACTTGTTCCATGTAACCTGGAAGCAATGTATTTTCTTGTGAGTTTTCGTTCTGTGTCAAGTGATGTTGGTATTGAGTCAGATCAGTTATGTTTAGCCTTTGTCTAGAGGTAGTTGGTCTTGACCTGAAATCCTTGTTACTATCTCCTAGCACGGAGGGAGTGGGGCCTTTGGGTTCCACGTGGTCGGGTGGCGTGCATTCTTTTCCGTTGGCTCTTCTTCTTGATCGCGTGGTCGTGTTTTCCGGTTGGAGAGCTCGTCGGATGCTGTTGCTTTTCTGGCTTCGTTCTTTTCAGTTGATCTCTATTTTATTACCCCTCATTTGTTATCGAGGTGGAATTTGTAAATTGTAATCATGATTATTGGAACTACCTCATTCGGGGAATGAGTGTTGTAATCATATTGGTTAAATGTTGTTAATTGGAATCTTGAGGTATTTATTATCCTTGTTGTAATTTATCTTGAATGGAATGTATGAAATCTTAATTTTGTAAGTGATTAATGTTTCGGTTTTATTAATGTTAGTTGTTGTTTGGGTTTTTAAGTAATCTTTGTCTCGTGGCCTTAGAGGTTGTTGGCAATATGTATTATCTTCATGTTATTTATACTTAAACAAAAAAAAAATTGGTACATTTAAGTAGTGGATTGCAACTTCCTCTAGGGTTGCGTGGCGGGGCATTACACATGGTATCAGAGCCTAGGTTTAAACATTGGGAACTCTGGGATTATGTTGGACCCATTATGTTGTATGTGTGTAGGTTTATACTCTGGGCACTATGAGCCATTGTATTGACCTAGTTGTTTTCTCTTTCGTGTTGTTTTCCTTTTGGGTTGATTTCTCTTGTGTGCCCAGAAGTTGTCGTTAAGTGGTATAGGTCCAATGGTGCAGGAAACTAGTGGAAAGGATAGGATCCTCTGTGTAGTGTGCAATGCACCGATATCCTTTCTATTGGAAGAATGCATTATGGACGATTGTGTAGTGTGTGATTGTGATGTGTTGCGTGTGGTGGACGACAATCAATTTATTGTGGCTTCCACCCTTGCATGTCTTTTGGTTGAATGCTTTTGTGAGGGTTAAGCTCGCAAGCCAACCAAGAGGTGTGTTTTGTGTTGGCTTCCTTGTTGCTTGGATTTTCGTTGTGTAAAGGGGTTGAGACCCTTGAGTGGATTCTTGAGTGTGGTTGTAGTGTGTTTGTTGGGTGTATTCCAAGTGCTTGGTATGGCAAGATAGACATAGACCTCTTTCCTTGAGTGCCTTAGTATGGCGTTTGTATCTTATGAGAAAATGGATTATGTATTCATGAAGGTTTGTTTCTTAGATCAAACCTTGGGTAAAGGACCTAAGTCTCCAAGTTGCATTCATAATCATGGAAAATGTATAACCTAAATAGAAAACCATTTTGTAGTATGTAAAAGTTTAGAGAAATAAAGGATTAGTGAAACCATATTATGAAAACGATAATTGCATAATAGGTGCATCTTGTTGGTGAGGCCTATAGTCCCCAACTTTATTGTTAAATTTTAAGAAACCATGTAGATGATAAATTATTGTACCTAGATTCAAGATGCAAAGTGTTAAATGAATGTTGAAGTGATAAGGTCGCATACCTTGGCTTGAGTAAACTTTGTAATGTTATCGCACTATATGTGATTGTATGGAGTTTGTGCTAGGGGTACTTGCAGGCTTCCAGGAGTAAGCCTGACCCTAGGGGGGGAGGATGTAACACCCCTCCATTTTGGCTCTTTGATCGGCAGTGTTTTCTTTGTAATGGTTGTGTTTGATTATGCTTTGACTTTGGAACTAGGTTGCTTTTGTTTACAATTGTTAGACAATGTGGATGTTATATTTTGATGTGATGTTATCCTAATGTTACCCTTATGGCATGTTTTGGATTAACTTAGAAGATATTTGATTTAACGATGTTTTATGCTGATGATCATGTTATTGATGTTAGATGCGTCAGTTAGTGATAGTGTATTGGTGAAGGGGACAAGATTGTATCACTCGCTTGCGAGTGCCCTACGATTCTGAGACTTCCTCTTCACGGTTTGATTGATCATATTATATATATATATGCACGTTCGACATGCTCTTTGTTGCAGGTTGGCAGGTACATGACATCGACTCCACCTAGTTTCCAGGTTTGAGCGTGTCCTTTGACCAACGGAAATTAATTGGGAGATAGTAGCTAGGTTTTCTGTGTCAAGTCGTCACCCTAGTCATAGCATGTGGTCGGGTTGTTGTCGGGGTCAGTGGTTTTAACTTGTTCAGTTTTCCCTTGAGTGTTTATTAATTTCAAGTTAAAGTTTATTAAATGACCTGCGTAGTTTAATTAATGATTAAATGTGGTTAATTGCAAGATAAAAGTGATTAAATGGCTTTTGAAAATTATAAGTGATGATTGTTTCATTTTTTTTTTGAAATGTTGGAAAATTGGTGATTAATTAATTAATTTAATTTAATTAATAAAATAATCTGATTGTGAATTAGATTTATTTTATTGACTAATTAAATTAATAGGGTTAAATTAAATCAATTTGGTTGGGTTGGCATCTTTAGATTTTTTGGATTAAATCAAAAAATTAGAATTATGCTTTACATTTTACTTTTAGAAATAAAAGTTGAAAAGAATTTAAATTGGTGAATTGATAAATTCAATTGGTTAAAGAAATTTTAATTAACTTTTGGTTGAAAATGAGTTTTATTTAAAAGGATATTTTGGAAGTAGTTGACTTTTGGCAAAGGATATTTGTGAAGTTGAAAGTGGAAATTGAATTTAGTTTGAATTTGAAAGTGAGTTTGCATTGGTATTTGAATTTAATTAGAATTTGAATTAGAGGTTGAATTTAAATTTGAATTTGGAAAGTTTGGAAAAAGGATATATTTTCCTTTAGGGTTTTCTTTCAATCTCTCCATGGATTCTTGGTTTTGAATTTTTGGGTGGAGAGGCTTGGAGGAGGCTAAGATGGTGGAGTTGAAAGAGTGTTTGAAAATCTCCATGGTGGAAGCTTGCAAATCTTGGAGAAAACATAAGGTTCCATACTTTCTCCTTTCATCTACTTGCTCATTTGGAATGAATTGAAAATATAGTTTTAGATTCAATGGAGATTCATGAAAAAACTCTTAAAGTTGCTAAATGGTAGATAGATTTGGAAATTGAAACCATACAAGAAGTTTATACCAAGTTATTGAAAGAAAATCAAGGAAAACTCAATATTAGAATTAGGTTTTGAAAACCCATTTTGTTGTTTTGAATAAGTTCTATTTTTGAAATGGGTTTGGATTATTTTCATAATTTGAGCATGAAATCAAAATCTGGGTATATATATTTGTGAATATACCCATGTATATCAATACATGGATATACCCACAAATATATATACAAATATATTTGTTATAATTGAAATTTTGTATTTTGGGTAAAACCAGGAATATGCCCTATATTTTATCGCCATGTTTAAACGCAGGGATAAAATATTTTAAATTTTATTTTTTTGTTGGTTGTGGGGTGGGAGGTCAAACCCCACGGCCACCACATAGACCGCGGCCAAGGGACACAGACTGTGTGAGGAACACACAGACCGCGACCAAGGGCCACGGGCTATGTGAACCCCACACAGACAGTGGCCGAATAGACCGCGGGCTGTGTGAAGCCCACACAGGCCGCGGCCATAAGGCCACGGGCTGTGTGAAGCCCACACAGACCGTGGCCAGAACGGCCACAGACTGTGTGGAGCTCACACAGTTCACGCGGCCAGTTAGGGCATCGTGGGAGTTCCACGAATACCTCGGGCTTCGTGTTATTATATTTTATTTTATTTGTAATTTTTAGATATTTATTATTTAATAATATATTAATATTAATATATATAATAATATATGATATATATTATATATATAATATTAATATAATATTTAAATAATATTTATTTAAATAATAATTAAATTGAATGTTTAAAAAAAATATGCATAGTATGTATTTGCGTATAATTTTATCTGTGTGGTTTTAAAAATATTCTTGTAAGTTCAATTTAAAATGTTATGGGAAGTTGTGATTTAAAAATGAGTAGATTTACGTCATAATTGTTTACATTTAAAATATATGTTTGTTCGGAAAATTATATTGTATATAATTAAGGTATTTTAGTAGAAAGAGGATTTTTAATTAATGGCTTTAAGATGAGATGAGTTTAACGGATTCAAAATAAATGTTTTAATCCTTATATTAAATGTTTTGCTCTGGAGTTAATGGTAAACTTAGATTAAGTAAATTGTTTTAAATGTTAGTTGAATGACTTTATTATTTAAGTGTCATGATTATGGTTAGTGTTGAGAAATTTGATTAATGGATTTATTTATAAGATCGATTTTTCTTTCTTCTTATTCATCGAGTATGATAGGGCAAATCGAATTTAACTTTTGAGTTTTTAAAATTCTTCACGTGTTTGATTGACCTTTAATTATGTGCAATAATGGTGTTTATTCAATTGACTTCATACAATGTTTCATCACATGGCTTGGATTTAAGAAATCCTAATATTAGCCTGTTTAATTGCTTAGAATGTTTTCTAGTGGTGTTTTCATTTATTCTCGGTATGGGCAATATTGTTTGATTGTGGGTGTACCTTGGTTGTTCTGGGTTTTGTGCCTTGAGGCTAGGGTCTCTTTGATCTCGTCTTTAATTCGTTTTGGTCTTGTTGATTATGTAAGTCTTCCAGCAGTGTTTCCTTGAGATGATGTTATGACTCTTATGATTTGCTTTGTCTATCGTGGATTGTGGTTGAGTAAGCTTAAGTGGATACCTGGTTCTTTGAACGGGTTGTGCGACCTTATGGTTTAAGGTTGAGTCTTGTTATCAGTTCTTTATGTGGGATGTCATTATGTGAGTCAACCTTGTGTTAGCCTTGGGTAGTGCACGCTTTGGTTTCAATTTTGGACATCCGTAGTGATGTGTTGCCTGTTGAGGTGGATTGATTATTTGTGATAAGTGTTAGTGCATTGTCTACCCTTGGCATGTGGTTGAGTTATGTGTTGTCAGTAGGAGAGTGGCCCTTTGTGGGGGTCCGACGCCCAAAGAGGTGTCAGGGTAACTCACTTAGAGTTTAATCAAGTGATAATCTAAAAGAATTAATGGGGAACTTCACACTAATAAAGTTAAAGAATGCCTCTCTCATGGAACATGCATTGTTAAGACTCGAGATGAGATGAGACACATAGTTTTGCATGAGGGTCCGACACCGGTAGAGGCAAGCCAGGGTAACCCATGATGGGGGTCCGGTAGCCTAGGAAGGTTGAGCTAGGGTAACTCATGGCAATTTATGTATGACACTCTCCCTACGTCAACAGTTAGTCAGCTTTTGTGTGTTGTACAATGGTGTACTTGTTCCATGTAACCTGGAAGCAATGTATTTTCTTGTGAGTTTTCATTCTGTGTCAAGTGATGTTGGTATTGAGTCGGATCAGTTATGTTTAGCCTTTGTCTAGAGGTAGTTGGTCTTGACCTGAAATCCTTGTTACTATCTCCTAGCACGGAGGGAGTGGGGCCTTTGGGTTCCACGTGGTCGGGTGGCGTGCATTCTTTTCCGTTGGCTCTTCTTCTTGATCGCGTGGTCGTGTTTTCCGGTTGGAGAGCTCGTCGGATGCTGTTGCTTTTCTGGCTTCGTTCTTTTCAGTTGATCTCTATTTTATTACCCCTCATTTGTTATCGAGGTGGAATTTGTAAATTGTAATCATGATTATTGGAACTACCTCATTCGGGGAATGAGTGTTGTAATCATATTGGTTAAATGTTGTTAATTGGAATCTTGAGGTATTTATTATCCTTGTTGTAATTTATCTTGAATGGAATGTATGAAATCTTAATTTTGTAAGTGATTAATGTTTCGGTTTTATTAATGTTAGTTGTTGTTTGGGTTTTTAAGTAATCTTTGTCTCGTGGCCTTAGAGGTTGTTGGCAATATGTATTATCTTCATGTTATTTATACTTAAACAAAAAAAAATTGGTACGTTTAAGTGGTGAATTGCAACTTCCTCTAGGGTTGCGTGGCGGGGCATTACACATGGTATCAGAGCCTAGGTTTAAACACTGGGAACTCTGGGATTATGTTGGACCCATTATGTTGTAAGTGGTGTAGGTTTATACTCTGGGTACTATGAGCCCATTGTATTGACCTAGTTGTTTTTCTCTTTCGTGTTGTTTTCCTTTTGGGTTGATTTCTCTTGTTTGCCTAGAAGTTGTTGTGAGATGGTATAGGTCCAATGGTGCAGGAAACCAGTGGAAAGGATAGGATCCTCGGTGTAGTGCGCAATGCACCGATATCCTTTCTATTGGAAGAATGCATTATGGACGATTGTGTAGTGTGTGATTTTGATGTGTTGTGTGTGGTGGACGACAATCAGTTTTGTTGTTGTTTCCACCCTTGCATGTCTTTGGTTGAATGCTTTTGTGAGGATTAGGCTCGCAAGCCTACCAAGAGGTGTGTTTTGTTTGGCTTCCTTCTTGTTGCTTGACTTTTTTGTTGTGTAAAGGGTTGAGACCCTTGAGTGGATTCTTGAGTGTGGTTGTAGTGTGTTTGTTGGGTGTATTCCAAGTGCTTGATATGGCAAGATAGACATAGACCTCTTTCCTTGAGTGCCTTAGTATGGCGTTTGTATCTTATGAGAAAATGTTTATGTATTCATGAAGGTTTGTTTCCTAGATCAAACCTTGGGTAAAGGACCTAAGTCCCCAAGTTGCATTCATAATCATGGAAAATGTATAATCTGAATAGGGAATCATCTTGCAGTAAGTAAAAGCTTAGAGAAAGAAAAGGATTAGTGAAACCATTGCATGTTAATGATAATTACGTAATAGGTGCATCTTGTTGGTGAGGCCTATAGTCCCCAACTTTATTGTTAAGTTTTAAAAGCTCATGTTGATATTAGATTATTGTACCTAGATTCAAAATGCAAAGTGTTAAATGAATGTTAAAGTAATAATGTCGCATACCTTTGCATGAGTAAACTTTGTAATGTTATCGCACTATATGTGATTGTATGGAGTTGTGCTAGGGGTACTTGCAGGCTTCCAGGAGTAAGCCTGACCCTAGGGGGGAGGATGTAACACCCCTCCGTTTTGGCTCTTTAATCGGCAGTGGTTTCTTTGTAATGGTTGTGTTTGATTATGCTTTGACTTTGGAACTAGGTTGCTTTTGATTGCAATTGTTATACAATGTGGATGTTATATTTCGATGTGATGTTATCCTAATGTTACCCTTATGGCATGTTTTGGATTAACTTAGAAGATATTTGATTTAACGATGTTTTATGCTGATGATCATGTTATTGATGTTAGATGCGTCAGTTAGTGATAGTGTATTGGTGAAGGGGACAGGATTGTATCACTCGCTTGCGAGTGCCCTACGATTCTGAGACTTCCTCTTCACGGTTTGATTGATCATATTATATATATATGCACGTTCGACATGCTCTTTGTTGCAGGTTGGCAGGTACATGACATCGACTCCACCTGGTTTCCAGGTTTGAGCGTGTCCTTTGACCAACGGAAATTAATTGGGAGATAGTAGCTAGGTTTTCTGTGTCAAGTCGTCACCCTAGTCATAGCATGTGGTCGGGTTGTTGTCGGGGTCAGTTGTTTTAACTTGTTCAGTTTTCCCTTGAGTGTTTATTAATTTCAAGTTAAAGTTTATTAAATGACCTGCGTAGTTTAATTAATGATTAAATGTGGTTAATTGCAAGATAAAAGTGATTAAATGGCTTTTGAAAATTATAAGTGATGATTGTTTCATTTTTTTTTGAAATGTTGGAAAATTGGTGATTAATTAATTAATTTAATTTAATTAATAAAATAATCTGATTGTGAATTAGATTTATTTTATTGACTAATTAAATTAATAGGGTTAAATTAAATCAATTTGGTTGGGTTGGCATCTTTAGATTTTTTGGATTAAATCAAAAAATTAGAATTATGCTTTACATTTTACTTTTAGAAATAAAAGTTGAAAAGAATTTAAATTGGTGAATTGATAAATTCAATTGGTTAAAGAAATTTTAATTAACTTTTGGTTGAAAATGAGTTTTATTTAAAAGGATATTTTGGAAGTAGTTGACTTTTTGGCAAAGGATATTTGTGAAGTTGAAAGTGGAAATTGAATTTAGTTTGAATTTGAAAGTGAGTTTGCATTTGTATTTGAATTTAATTAGAATTGAATTAGAGGTTGAATTTAAATTTGAATTTGGGAAGTTTGGAAAAAGGATATATTTTCCTTTAGGGTTTTCTTTCAATCTCTCCATGGATTCTTGGTTTTGAATTTTTGGGTGGAGAGGCTTGGAGGAGGCTAAGATGGTGGAGTTGAAAGAGTGTTTGAAAATCTCCATGGTGGAAGCTTGCAAATCTTGGAGAAAACATAAGGTTCCATACTTTCTCCTTTCATCTACTTGCTCATTTGGAATGAATTGAAAATATAGTTTTAGATTCAATGGAAATTCATGAAAAAACTCTTAAAGTTGCTAAATGGTAGATAGATTTGGAAATTGAAACCATACAAGAAGTTTATACCAAGTTATTGAAAGAAAATCAAGGAAAACTCAATATTAGAATTAGGTTTTGAAAACCCATTTTGTTGTTTTGAATAAGTTCTATTTTTGAAATGGGTTTGGATTATTTTCATAATTTGAGCATGAAATCAAAATCTGGGTATATATATTTGTGAATATACCCATGTATATCAATACATGGATATACCCACAAATATATATACAAATATATTTGTTATAATTGAAATTTTGTATTTTGGGTAAA
>VDFB02302966.1:0-14205 GCA_007258455.2 Sequoia sempervirens | reverse complement strand
CTCTTTGATCGGCATTGTTCTTCCCTGTTATGATTGTGTCTGATTATGCTTTGACTTTGGAACTAGGTTGCTTTTGATTGCAATTGTTATACAATGTGGATGTTATATTTCGATGTGATGTTATCCTAATGTTACCCTTATGGCATGTTTTGGATTAACTTAGAAGATATTTGATTTAACGATGTTTTATGCTGATGATCATGTTATTGATGTTAGATGCGTCAGTTAGTGATAGTGTATTGGTGAAGGGGACAGGATTGTATCACTCGCTTGCGAGTGCCCTACGATTCTGAGACTTCCTCTTCACGGTTTGATTGATCATATTATATATATATGCACGTTCGACATGCTCTTTGTTGCAGGTTGGCAGGTACATGACATCGACTCCACCTGGTTTCCAGGTTTGAGCGTGTCCTTTGACCAACGGAAATTAATTGGGAGATAGTAGCTAGGTTTTCTGTGTCAAGTCGTCACCCTAGTCATAGCGTGTGGTCGGGTTGTTGTCGGGGTCAGTTGTTTTAACTTGTTCAGTTTTCCCTTGAGTGTTTATTAATTTCAAGTTAAAGTTTATTAAATGACCTGCGTAGTTTAATTAATGATTAAATGTGGTTAATTGCAAGATAAAAGTGATTAAATGGCTTTTGAAAATTATAAGTGATGATTGTTTCATTTTTTTTTTGAAATGTTGGAAAATTGGTGATTAATTAATTAATTTAATTTAATTAATAAAATAATCTGATTGTGAATTAGATTTATTTTATTGACTAATTAAATTAATAGGGTTAAATTAAATCAATTTGGTTGGTTGGCATCTTTAGATTTTTGGATTAAATCAAAAATTAGAATTATGCTTTACATTTTACTTTTAGAAATAAAAGTTGAAAAGAATTTAAATTGGTGAATTGATAAATTCAATTGGTTAAAGAAATTTAATTAACTTTTGGTTGAAAATGAGTTTTATTTAAAAGGATATTTTTGGAAGTAGTTGACTTTTTGGCAAAGGATATTTGTGAAGTTGAAAGTGGAAATTGAATTTAGTTTGAATTTGAAAGTGAGTTTGCATTGTATTTGAATTTAATTAGAATTTGAATTAGAGGTTGAATTTAAATTTGAATTTGGAAAGTTTGGAAAAAGGATATATTTTCCTTTAGGGTTTTCTTTCAATCTCTCCATGGATTCTTGGTTTTGAATTTTTGGGTGGAGAGGCTTGGAGGAGGCTAAGATGGTGGAGTTGAAAGAGTGTTTGAAAATCTCCATGGTGGAAGCTTGCAAATCTTGGAGAAAACATAAGGTTCCATACTTTCTCCTTTCATCTACTTGCTCATTTGGAATGAATTGAAAATATAGTTTTAGATTCAATGGAGATTCATGAAAAAACTCTTAAAGTTGCTAAATGGTAGATAGATTTGGAAATTGAAACCATACAAGAAGTTTATACCAAGTTATTGAAAGAAAATCAAGGAAAACTCAATATTAGAATTAGGTTTTGAAAACCCATTTTGTTGTTTTGAATAAGTTCTATTTTTGAAATGGGTTTGGATTATTTTCATAATTTGAGCATGAAATCAAAATCTGGGTATATATATTTGTGAATATACCCATGTATATCAATACATGGATATACCCACAAATATATATACAAATATATTTGTTATAATTGAAATTTTGTATTTTGGGTAAAACTAGGAATATGCCCTGTATTTTATCGCCATGTTTAAACGCAGGGATAAAATATATTAAATTTTATTTTTTGTTGGTTGTGGGGTGGGAGGTCAAACCCCACCGCCACCACACAGACCGCGGCCAAGGGCCACGGACTGTGTGAGGAACACACAGACCGCGGCCGAACAGACCGCGGCCAAATAGACCGTGGGCTGTGTGAAGCCCACACAGGCCGCGGCCGTAAGGCCACGGGCTGTGTGAAGCCCACACAGACCGCGGCCAGAATGGCCATGGACTGTGTGGAGCTCACACAGTCCACGCGGCCAGTTAGGGCATCGTGGGAGTTCCACGAATACCTCGAGCTTCGTGTTATTATATTTTACTTTATTTGTAATTTTTAGATATTTATTATTTAATAATATATTAATATTAATATATATATAATAATATATGATATATATTATATATATAATATTAATATAATATTTAAATAATATTTATTTAAATAATAATTAAATTGAATGTTTAAAAAAATATGCATAGTATGTATTCACGTATAATTTTATATGTGTGGTTTTAAAAATATTTTTGTAAGTTCAATTTAAAACGTTATGGGAAGTTGTGATTTAAAAATGAGTAGATTTACGTCATAATTGTTTACATTTAAAATATATGTTTGTTCGGAAAATTATATTGTATATAATTAAGGTATTTTAGTAGAAAGAGGATTTTTAATTAATGGCTTTAAGATGAGATGAGTTTAACGGATTCAAAATAAATGTTTTAATCCTTATATTAAATGTTTTGCTCTGGAGTTAATGGTAAACTTAGATTAAGTAAATTGTTTTAAATGTTAGTTGAATGACTTTATTATTTAAGTGTCATGATTATGGTTAGTGTTGAGAAATTTGATTAATGGATTTATTTATAAGATCGATTTTTCTTTCTTCTTATTCATCGAGTATGATAGGGCAAATCGAATTTAACTTTTGAGTTTTTAAAATTCTTCACGTGTTTGATTGACCTTTAATTATGTGCAATAATGGTGTTTATTCAATTGACTTCATGCAATGTTTCATCACATGGTTTGGATTTAAGAAATCCTAATATTAGCCTATTTAATTGCTTAGAATGTTTTCTAGTGGTGTTTTCGTTTATTCTCGGTATGGGCAATATTGTTTGATTGTGGGTGTACCTTGGTTGTTCTGGGTTTTGTGCCTTGAGGCTAGGGTCTCTTTGATCTCGTCTTTAATTCGTTTTGGTCTTGTTGATTATGTAAGTCTTCCAGCAGTGTTTCCTTGAGATGATGTTATGACTCTTATGATTTGCTTTGTCTATCGTGGATTGTGGTTGAGTAAGCTTAAGTGGATACCTGGTTCTTTGAACGGGTTGTGCGACCTTATGGTTTAAGGTTGAGTCTTGTTATCAGTTCTTTATGTGGGATGTCATTATGTGAGTCAACCTTGTGTTAGCCTTGGGTAGTGCACGCTTTGGTTTCAGTTTTGGACATCCGTAGTGATGTGTTGCCTGTTGAGGTGGATTGATTATTTGTGATAAGTGTTAGTGCATTGTCTACCCTTGGCATGTGGTTGAGTTATGTGTTGTCAGTAGGAGAGTGGCCCTTTGTGGGGGTCCGACGCCCAAAGAGGTGTCAGGGTAACTCACTTAGAGTTTAATCAAGTGATAATCTAAAAGAATTAATGGGGAACTTCACACTAATAAAGTTAAAGAATGCCTCTCTCATGGAACATGCATTGTTAAGACTCGAGATGAGATGAGACGCATAGTTTTGCATGAGGGTCCGGCGCCGGTAGAGGCAAGCCAGGGTAACCCATGATGGGGGTCCGGTAGCCTAGGAAGGTTGAGCTAGGGTAACTCATGGCAATTTATGTATGACACTCTCCCTACGTCAACAGTTAGTCAGTTTTTGTGTGTTGTACAATGGTGTACTTGTTCCTATGTAACCTGGAAGCAATGTATTGTCTTGTGAGTTTTCGTTCTGTGTCAAGTGATGTTGGTATTGAGTCGGATCAGTTATGTTTAGCCTTTGTCTAGAGGTAGTTGGTCTTGACCTGAAATCCTTGTTACTATCTCCTAGCACGGAGGGAGTGGGGCCTTTGGGTTCCACGTGGTCGGGTGGCGTGCATTCTTTTCCGTTGGCTCTCCTTCTTGATGCGTGGTCGTGATTCCAGATGGAGAGCTCATTGGATGCTGTTGCTTTTCCTTCGTTCTTTTCAGTTGATCTCTATTTATTTTTACCCCTCATTTGTCATCGAGGTGGAATTTGTAAATTGTAATCATGATTATTGGAATTTACCTCATTCGGGGAATGAGTGTTGTAATCATTATTGTTTAAATGTTGTTAATTGGAATCTTGAGGTATTTATTATCCTTGTTATAATTTATCTTGTATGGGATGTATGTAATCTTAATTTTGTAAGTGATTAATGTTTTGGTTTCAGTTGATGTTAATTGTTGTTTGGGTATTAACAATCTTTGTCTCGTGGCCTTAGAGGTTGTTGGAAATATGTATATTATCTTCCATATTATTTGTACTTAAACAAAAAAAAAATTGGTACGTTTAAGTGGTGAATTGCAACTTCCTCTAGGGTTGCGTGGCGGGGCATTACACATGGTATCAAAGCCTAGGTTTAAACACTGGGAACTCTGGGATTATGTTGGACCCATTATGTTGTAAGTTGTGTAGGTTTATACTCTAGGCACTATGAGCCCATTGTATTGACCTAGTTGTTTTTCTCTTTCGTGTGGTTTTCCTTTTGGGTTGATTTCTCTTGTTTGCCCAGAAGTTGTCGTTAAGTGGTATAGGTCCAATGGTGCAGGAAACTAGTGGAAAGGATAGGATCCTCGGTGTAGTGCGCAATGCACCGATATCCTTTCTATTGGAAGAATGCATTATGGACGATTGTGTAGTGTGTGATTTTGATGTGTTGTGTGTGGTGGACGACAATCAGTTTTGTTGTTGTTTCCACCCTTGCATGTCTTTGGTTGAATGCTTTTGTGAGGATTAGGCTCGCAAGCCTACCAAGAGGTGTGTTTTGTTTGGCTTCCTTCTTGTTGCTTGACTTTTTTGTTGTGTAAAGGGTTGAGACCCTTGAGTGGATTCTTGAGTGTGGTTGTAGTGTGTTTGTTGGGTGTATTCCAAGTGCTTGATATGGCAAGATAGACATAGACCTCTTTCCTTGAGTGCCTTAGTATGGCGTTTGTATCTTATGAGAAAATGTTTATGTATTCATGAAGGTTTGTTTCCTAGATCAAACCTTGGGTAAAGGACCTAAGTCCCCAAGTTGCATTCATAATCATGGAAAATGTATAATCTGAATAGGGAATCATCTTGCAGTAAGTAAAAGCTTAGAGAAAGAAAAGGATTAGTGAAACCATCGCATGTTAATGATAATTACGTAATAGGTGCATCTTGTTGGTGAGGCCTATAGTCCCCAACTTTATTGTTAAGTTTTAAAAGCTCATGTTGATATTAGATTATTGTACCTAGATTCAAAATGCAAAGTGTTAAATGAATGTTAAAGTAATAATGTCGCATACCTTTGCATGAGTAAACTTTGTAATGTTATCGCACTATATGTGATTGTATGGAGTTGTGCTAGGGGTACTTGCAGGCTTCCAGGAGTAAGCCTGACCCTAGGGGGGAGGATGTAACACCCCTCCGTTTTGGCTCTTTAATCGGCAGTGGTTTCTTTGTAATGGTTGTGTTTGATTATGCTTTGACTTTGGAACTAGGTTGCTTTTGATTGCAATTGTTATACAATGTGGATGTTATATTTCGATGTGATGTTATCCTAATGTTACCCTTATGGCATGTTTTGGATTAACTTAGAAGATATTTGATTTAACGATGTTTTATGTTGATGATCATGTTATTGATGTTAGATGCGTCAGTTAGTGATATTGTATTGGTGAAGGGGATAGGATTGTATCACTCGCTTGCGAAGTGCCCTATGATTCTGAGACTTCCTGTAATACCCCTCCATGTCGATTGTTCGGAACTTTTGTGTGTGCTTCATTGATTACTGTGTTATTTAATTGTGTGAAAAATATCATATGTTAGAAATCATGTTTAAATAACTAATTAAAGCATAAGTGATTTCCAAGGTTATTTAAAATATGATTAGAAATTAAAATAATGATCAATTAAATTAAATCAAATGACTTAGATCAAATAATCAAATTAAACTAATTTGTTAAAAGCACAAGTGATATTATTAGATAAATTGATGAACAAAATAATCTGGAAAAGAAAATAATAAAAAGGAAGGCAATTGGAAAATGGAAAGTGAATAGTTTATTAATTAAATAAATCGTGATAAGATTGTTGGGAAGTGTAAAAGGCAAGAGAAGCTGGAAAGAAACTTCACCTATCAAGTAATGGGAAGTCGAAGAGAACTGTAGAATATAAAGAAAATAAACAATAACTTTATTTAGTTTTGAGGGGGAATAGAGGACAACATCATTCGAATGCAAATAAACTCTAGGCGATGAAGTAAGTGTGCTTGGGATCTCTTTTGCATAAGCTGCCTCTGGAGAAGGATGCACGAGAGAAATAGCATGGTGTGAGTTTTGGGCCGCAAACTGAGGTATGTGCACTTATGATGACACCTCTTTTGAAATACTTTGGATAGGTAGAGATTGCTTCTTGGCTAAATCAAATTCATTCCATGAATTAGATTATGACTGCAATTATCTATGCAAATTTTGGTGCATAATGGCCTGAATTAATTGGGATGGTTTCATCTTCTATTTTCAATCCGATGTGTAGTTCGCTTACTATGCATTCTTATATCTGAGTATCTCTTGAATCTTGTATTCTAGTGGGTTAAGTGGGAAATTTCCTTTTGTGGGACGTTTTGCCTGAAATCTTCAATGCTCCAAAATTTGGCCGAAGCCTCTCATACTCTCTTCTGATTATTGAGTGTGTATATCTGCACTGCATTAAATATATCATAATAAATTTAGAGAAAATGATCTCTTCTGCTTTGCATAGGTTTGGTAGGAACTAGGAAATACAGTGGCTTATATTCCCTTCGCATCTTTCCTTAAATATAATAAGAAGTTTAGAGGTTTAAATATTTACCTGAATTCTCTGGCAACCTATCACAGCCACAGCACTTGATCATGGTAGGTTCTATAGATTTAATTAAACTCTCTATTTTTCTTATTATTAAATCCCAGATGCTAGCCGCAAGACTTAAGGAAAATAGTTTCTCACGTTTTTGCAACCATAACCATCTCAAACTTGAAGGAAACTTGGTGCGTGTGTCTTCTCTGATGCCGTCAATGAGCAGATTGTTCAAGTGAAGAATTGAGGACCAAGGAGCAGATTATTTAATTCTCTTGGTCTGCGCAATGTTTTAAGCCTTTGCCAATTACCTCCGTTCAGTCGAAGCTGAGAGAAACTGATGTTATTGGATACAGTGTTTTGTTGAGCTCCTTCGCATAGTCTGGTAATCTATATTTATTTTAATCTCCCTGATACCGTGGGCAACCTATCACTACTGCAGCATTTATGCTTAGGAGAGTGTACAGATTTAAATAACCGCCCTGAAACCACTGGCAGTCTGTCTCAGCCGCAGTTTTTAGACTTGCATAGGGGTAGTAAATTAAATAATTTCTCTGATATTATTTTGTCAAAACCAGTCTCAGCTGCTGCACTTGAATATAATGGGAAGTTTAAAGCTTTAAATAATCTCTGGAAACTCGCCTCTGATCTAAAATGCATCAGGTTCCAAAACAGAAAAAAAATTGTATATTAATTCTCTTTCTTTTTGGTCACATTTTTTTGTACCGTACCTTTCTCCGAGAATTGATAAAAATACAAGTAGATAGCGATATTTCCAAATTCCAATATTCACTTTCTAATATACTTGGCGGCCTGTCACTGTTTCACCTTTTAGAGTAGAGGCATTGTGCTGAATTAAATAGTCTCCCTGATATCATTGGCTTTCGATCACAGCTGCAACTTTAGATTAGCAAAGGTGTAGTAAATTTATTAATCTCTCTGATTTCTTGATAACCTGTCAGTGGCAGAGTGTATAGATTTAAATAAACTTTTTGATTCTGTTTGAAATCTGTCTCAGCCTTCTCACCTGGTCATAATGGGAAACTTAATAGTTTAAACAATCTCTCTAGTTTCATGAATTGATTAGTATGTGTATACGCTTTGGATGATAGTCACTGTTCCAGGATATTGCTGAGTTCATTGTAGTTTTAATTAGTGAAAAGTTCAAGTTGAAGTGATAGTAGGATTCATAGACAGTGTTCTAAGTATAGTATAGTCCTATAGCCATAAAATATTTATATAGGTAATAATCTGGTAGAAGGCTTTTCAAACATTAATCTGTTCTTCATAGATATATAAATAAATAACAAAATGTTCTCATTTCTCACCTTAATTATTTTGGAATGAATATTGTATTTATGTTGTGCATGTAGAAATTGATTTGTAGCAAAGTGTTTTCCTAGATGAATAAATGAGAAATTTGAATAGCAAGGAAGATAAAATAACTTAGTATTTTTAGGTGTCTCCTTGGTAGTTCTTGGAATTTTGGCTTTGTTTTTAAGAGAGAAATATACATATTCTCTTAAATTTTATTTCTTTTTAACAATTATAGAAGTTACTTTAAGCTAGGAAAAAAGTAAATTGTGTTATTTATTTATGTTCCTTTAAAACTAAAATATTTTCTTAGATAAATGATTAAGCAATATATGTTGATTTTTACCATGCTTATCTAATGGTTGTGTAGCCTTATAGTTTGATAGTTTATAGGTTTTCATTATTTGATAATATCTCTCCTCCTTTTATTATCTTAAATATGTATTAATTTCATTAAAGGGAATTAGTTGATTAGTGAAATCAAATAAGTTAATATTTTTAAATTTTCAACTTTATCAAAAAGGTTTTAGTTATATATATTTACATAGATACATCATATATAGAACTTATTTTAGAGAACGAAGACAAAGGAATTAAATAAGTAGATTTATAAATTGGAAATGTAGGTAAATAGGAGAAAATTAAATTATTATTGTGTTTAACTAATTGGAAAGATAAAGTGTAATAAATGTTCTTGGAAGTTTATCAATTGGATTGTATTAGTTAATTAAAGGTTGAACATCTTTTGTGAGTCCATTCCAATGTAGTTTCCTCTTAAGTTGATTTGATTTTGAGGGGATTTTTATATGTTCTAAATGGTGTTGGTAATAAGTTATTGTTATATAAATGTATACATGTGTTGTATTATAGTGTTAGAAATAGAATAACGTGTGCTTTATAATTATGTGATAAGGTAGATAAACATAGTTGAAATTAAATTAGAAAAAGAGAATAAATTAAAGGGAGATTTCTTTATGTCAAATTTTTGATAATTGGTGTAAATATTGATAGATTGGTTTATTCTTAATTTGGTTAGTTCCAAGTGGGATAGTTAAATTGGAAATATTGGAAAAGTGGAGTTTTGCATGTTAAGAGGTGCCTTGTTCAAATGTGTGCTTGCATTATGTAAGTAAAATTATGGGAACTTCTAAATGTTGATCTCTCTTAGTGGTTGATTTTAAGCCTTTTATAGGGATAGTTTTATAGGATGCTAGTGTTGGGTTGATTTCTTTATTTGAGTGGACCAATTTTTATAATAAGTTTGTGCATTGATTGGTCGTTCTATTATATTAGTCATTGGCTTTGTTTGAGTCATTTTGAGTCAAATTGTAAGATTGTTGTGTAATGTATGGTTGGGTTTTTCGAGAGAAGAAAATAGAGGTATCCCTTGAGTTTCTGATTTAGGTTGTATCGAAGTTGTTGATGTTGTTTGAATGGAGTTGTTGATTTCATTTTAATATATTCTCTCATTATATTTGAATTGAAAATAGTTCTTGTGGCCTTGCAATTATTGTTGTCATTGCTATGTGGTTGATCTTATAAAGGTGATTTGCGTACCACTATAAGGGGTTCTTGTGAGGAGAAAATTGAGGTCTCCCATGGAATACCCAGTTGGTGGTTTTTGGTTTTATTAAGGGATTTTGATTTAAGGTTGATTTTCCTTTGTGTGTTTCTATTCGAGGTGACACCTTTGTTGATTTGTGGATGGTTCTTGATGAATCTTCCCTTTTTATGGCTTTTCTGATCTACTCTCATATTTGATGGAATTTTATCCTTATGTTGGAATTATTGGAGAAATACTCATGTTGCTTCACTTTACCCTTGTTTGTGGGTTTTCATTCTTTTGGCTTCCAGAGGCTTCAGATGATTGTCAGTTGATGTTTTCTCTCTTTATGTGCCCTTGATGTGGCAGGTGTTTTGATTTCATGATTTTGGAAAGGGTTGTACGGGAATTGTTGAAACTTGATTATGTATTTATAGCGAGATGGATAATGCCTGCATTTTATGTTGTGATTCTTTGTTCAAATTATGATGGTACAACCCTTGGTTTTTATGTTGTTGGGTCTCTAGGGAGAGTGGCTCCTCGTGGGGGCCGGCGCCCCGTTTAAGGGGAAGAGCTCAGGATAACCCACGAGTGAGTTAGTAAATAAGTGAAAACCTAATAATTAACTTAGGTGGGTTGGGTAGTAATATCATTGCAAGATTTTTAAAAAAATGGATGCCTCGTCTTCATTAGTGCTTCCACAGACTAATGGAAGGCTGAGAAGGCCGTGGTTGGCAATGACCTCGTCCTCATGAGAGGTCTACGGCTCCGCATGAGTCACCCTATGGATGGCGCCTCCAGTTGGGAGGAAGAGCACAGGACAGCCATAGATGGGACCGGCGCCTCCAGTTGGGAGGAAGAGCACAGGACAGCCCATGTAGGACTATGCGATGACACTCTCCCCTAGTTGCCCATGTGTTTTACTTTATTGTGTTCCTCTGGAAGTAGGTTATGGGAGTTGGTTTAGATTGTTGATATTTGATTTATGATTATTGCCTCGATACATCTTTGGTGTACTTTGTGGTCTTGTATGATCTCGTTGATATTTGACTTATGACCTTGTACTCTTTTGATACTGTGATATGATGTTATTGTATTATTTAATTGCATTTTGGAATTGTATTATGTTTATTAATTTAGTTTGATTGGAAGTGTTTCATGATCATCCTTTGGTTACTTGTTTATTGGTCATTGCTTTGATTTATGTGATGGGATTTGTGATCTTAATTTATTATGTTGACTCTTGGATGTTGTTGCAATTCTTGAGTTTTATGATACTTTTGTATGTTGTGAGTCTTGTGATTCCGTGTTGGGATGTTCTTGGTTGAGGACTCTTATTGTCAGCTCCTAGCACGGGGGGTGGGTCTTCGGACTCACATGGTCAGGTGGAACGTGCTAAGCACCCCATTGGGTCCCCAGTCGAGGATCGAGAGGTGCGGATTGGTGCGGATGCGGCGACTCCAGAGTCGTATTTGTCTTGGAGCTAGTTGTGATATTTTGTATTCATTTGTATCATGTTATCTCGTGTATGGTTTCCATTTATGATTGGAACCACTTTTGTATCATTGTACATCTTGAACATTGTATTGTAATGTAATGTTAAATCTTATGTGGCTATTGGAAGTTGTTATTCAATGTGTTAAGTTATTCATGCATATGTTGTATTTATGTACTTAGATGGGTTCTTATCAATGTTTATCATGTATGTGATTTATTTGTGAATGTTTTGTTATGGATTATATCTTTGGATTTTATTCTTTATTGTTGTTGTGTGGATCTCAGTCTTGTAATAACTCCTCGTGTACCCCAAGGGATGTATGTGTTAATGAATCTTGCTTAAATGAAATTCATGTTATGACTTAATGTGTATGTTATGTTTACTTTATAAAAAAAAATTGTGCTGTAATTATTATGTAATTGTCCTTTGGGGTTCGACTTGCATGCTTACACTTCCTCTTCATGGTTTGATTGATCATATTATGTATATATGCACGTTCGACATGCTCTTTGTTGCAGGTTGGCAGGTACATGACATCGACTCCACCTGGTTTCCAGGTTTGAGCGTGTCCTTTGACCAACGGAAATTAATTGGGAGATAGTAGCTAGGTTTTCTGTGTCAAGTCGTCACCCTAGTCATAGCGTGTGGTCGGGTTGTTGTCAGGGTCAGTTGTTTTAACTTGTTCAGTTTTCCCTTGAGTGTTTATTAATTTCAAGTTAAAGTTTATTAAATGACCTGCGCAGTTTAATTAATGATTAAATATGTTTAATTGCAAGATAAAAGTGATTAAATGGCTTTTGAAAATTATAAATGATGATTGTTTCGTCTTTTTTTTTTGAAATGTTGGAAAATTGGTGATTAATTAATTAATTTAATTTAATTAATAAAATAATCTGATTGTGAATTAGATTTATTTTATTGACTAATTAAATTAATAGGGTTAAATTAAATCAATTTGGTTTGGTTGGCATCTTTAGATTTTTGGATTAAATCAAAAATTAGAATTATGCTTTACATTTTACTTTTAGAAATAAAAGTTGAAAAGAATTTAAATTGGTGAATTGATAAATTCAATTGGTTAAAGAAATTTAATTAACTTTTGGTTGAAAATGAGTTTTATTTAAAAGGATATTTTTGGAAATAGTTGACTTTTTGGCAAAGGATATTTGTGAAGTTGAAAGTGGAAATTGAATTTAGTTTGAATTTGAAAGTGAGTTTGCATTTGTATTTGAATTTAATTAGAATCTGAATTAGAGGTTGAATTTAAATTTGAATTTGGGAAGTTTGGAAAAAGGATATATTTTCCTTTAGGGTTTTCTTTCAATCTCTCCATGGATTCTTGGTTTGAATTTTTGGGTGGAGAGGCTTGGAGGAGGCTAAGATGGTGGAGTTGAAAGAGTGTTTGAAAATCTCCATGGTGGAAGCTTGCAAATTTTGGAGAAAACATAAGGTTCCATACTTTCTCCTTTCATCTTCTTGCTCATTTGGAATGAATTGAAAATATAGTTTTAGATTCAATGGAAATTCATGAAAAAAAACTCTTAAAGTTGCTAAATGGTAGATAGATTTGGAAATTGAAACCAAACAAGAAATTTATACCAAGTTATTGAAAGAAAATCAAGGAAAAACTCAATATTAGAATTAGATTTTGAAAACCCATTTTGTTGTTTTGAATAAGTTCTATTTTTGAAATGGGTTTGGATTATTTTCATAATTTGAGCATGAAATCAAAATTTGGGTATATATATTTGTGAATATACCCATGTATATCAATACATGGATATACCCACAAATATATATACAAATATATTTGTTATAATTGAAATTTTGTATTTTGGGTAAAACCAGGAATATGCCCTGTATTTTATCGCCATGTTTAAACGCAGGGAGAAAATATTATAAATTTTATTTTGTTGGTTGTGGGGTGGGAGGTTTGTTGGTTGTGGGGTGGGAGGTCAAACCCCACCGCCACCACACAGACCGCGGCCAAGGGCCACAGACTGTGTGAGGAACACACAGATCGCGGCCAAGGGCCACGGGCTGTGTGAGGAACACACAGACCGCGGCCAAGGGCCACGGGCTGTGTGAAGCCCACACAGGCCGCGGCCGGAACGGCCATGGACTGTGTGGAGCTCACACAGTCCACGCGGCCAGTTAGGGCATCGTGGGAGTTCCACGAATACCTCGGGTTTCGTGTTATTATTATGAACATGCAAATTTTATATTATGCATTCGATCAGGATCATTTATTAATTAAACTAGACATTTGCATTAGATCCATTCATCACCTTCATCCATTTAAATAATCTCATTGCCTAAGGTTATTTAAAATAAAAAAGCCATTTAAATCAAATCTTAAATCATTTTCCAAAGTCCAAAAAGTCAAATCAGTTAATCAGCATAATCATCATTAAATTAATCTAATCCTAATCTAAGGCTAATCCCATCCCACTTGCATTATCTAGACCTAGCCACTTGCACAATAAATCAATTTTATTGATTTATTAAAACACTCATTTTCCTCAACATGACAAGTCAAATAGGGCATTTATTGCTCTTCTTTCTTGCCCCCCTCTCAAAATTTATTGCAAATTTGAATTCAAAATTTCCCCCTCTTGGGCACTCTTCCCAAATCTTGCACACACATCAACTAATTACATGATGACAAGTGTCCTCAATTCATTGGCTTGATTTTGATCCCACATTGGTCCCTCTTCAACATTCAACATTTTGAAAATCTTTAAATACAAGCATCATCCTCAAGCAAATCCTTCACAATCTTCACAATTTCATGCAAGGTTACTCTCTTCATTTGAGATTTGATCTTGTTCATCATCACTCCACCATCTCCATTTGCATTTGCACAATTTGAGCTTTGGTCAAGGATTGGGAAAGGGTCACTAGCACATGTGACACCAATCCAACTATGGAATAGGTAATTTGGTTTTGTTTTCATAATGCTTTGGTCTTTCTAATATCATTTGTTGCATTTGGAAGCATTTCTAAGGTATTTCATAGAGGCACTTTAATAGGTTTGCAAAACACTAATCCATGCTTGAAGTGTAGTTTGTTTGCAGATTTTAAAAGATGCCTACA
>VDFB02302965.1:0-26448 GCA_007258455.2 Sequoia sempervirens | reverse complement strand
GAATACAAATTATCTAAAATAGAACTTGTAATAATTCATCTACTCAACAATAATATTTTCATACCATTAACAATTTAAAAAGAATTGGAAGACAACTATAATCTATAACATAGCATCCTTAAATGGTTCAAATTTTAAATGAAACGATGAAAGAAAGAATAAGAATACAAAGATTAAAGTATAAAATTATTTGAAAATAATTGGGGATAAAAATATTTAATCTAATAGTTGTTAACATAAATGAACTTCAATTATATAGCCAAGAACATCAAAAAATTATAGATTGGAAAGCAAAATAAATATGTCATATTACTTGAATCAAATCTAATAAAGTTTGACTTCATTGCATACTTGTTATAAATATCTCACATGAACCAATGAAACTCAATGTGTCTCCAAATTACATAAGAAGAGAGAACCTAAATGTGAAAAAGAAAAAGAAATTCAAAATCCATCTTTTTGTAATGAGTTTGTTAAAATTTAAAAACATTCAAGAACCCCAAAATGGTTTGAAATTGATGAGCATAATAGAAATTCTTGAAGGCAAGAGGTCATCACAAACCATTCGGTTGTGGGCTTCAAAAATTTTCAATGAATGGTTTACCAATAAGATGTATTAACCAAAATATTCCAAATTTTTATACAATTACTAAAGATGTACAAAATGAGACCTTTACTAAATAAATTTCAAAATGCATCATTAAATGTATATTAACATCATCCGCACTCTAATTAAGAACATTAAAAACAACACCAACACAAAGAGATAAAATTAAAAAGTTCCAACTAATGATGTTATAATAATCCTCCCCAAGTTGATCCTCTCATCCCAATCATCATACTTAATGTTTTGGTACTTGAATCATGTTTATTATATTATGTGCTCCTCAACACTATGTAAATTAGAACTCTTAATAAACATGTTTTTTAAGAGGAAGCATTTTCTCTTTCTATTACCATAACGATTATTCTTGTTTTTGTAACTTGGTATTTCTACTTGTAGATTTTCAACTTTTTATTATGTAAATCATTCTTTGATACCCAAGTAGTTTGAAGACCCTTTTAAGATGAAGAAAATATAGATTTATCATTTGTAATCCTCATCCTTCCTTGCTACATGAGTAATTTTTTTTATGAAAACCATGTTTAGGAATGAAAATATCCAATCCCTTATGCTTCTGAACTAAAGTTTGCAATGCTTATGGTTCTTTTGGCCTTATAGATTCTTGAATCATTTTATAATATAAAACCTACATATAACCTACTTTGGCTCTAATAATTGTAAACCCTTTAGGAATTCTAAATTGTTGCATCTTGTCTTGATTTTCCCACCATTGTTATTCCTTTTGAAATTTTTACAAATTAGGCAAAGAATCCTTGCACTTATATAGAGGATCCTTAGGTATGTTCTTAAAATTATTTAAGGTTAAATGACTTAATCTAAAATAAAGGCATATACGGATCTCTTGCAATTGTAACCTCTTTACTAGTGTGAACATATTTGATACCTTGATGGCATGACATAGATGATGTTGCTTGATATTGCTTTATCCATGGATACCCAAGTAAAATATGAGATACATCTAAAGAAGAAATAATATGACATAGAATAAGAACTTCCCTCATCTTTTAGACCAAAAAATTAAGGTAAAATAATGTATCCTATAGTTTCAATCAACATATCATTAGTCAATTTTAAAGAAACCCTCAAATATGCATATGCTTGTTTATAAAATGATGATAAAACAAAAATTATTCAACATGCATACATTTTATTGGTGAGTAAGATCAATAAACACACCCTTACATGGTTCATGATCCACACAAAACCAAAGGACCATTATAATTATTTGGTAATATCTCACAATGTGAAAAAGGTGTCAAAAAAATTAGCATACCTAAACCGTAAATTGACTTGTCATAAAGTGGGTGGGTAGCTTAGTGGTGGAGATTTGCATCCTAACTAGTTCATGGAAATTTCAACATGGTATTAGAGCCAAGCTAGGTGCATTTGACACCTATGTTGTGGCTCAAGGGAGTGTGTTGGAGAAATGATACACACCTAAGCCATAAAAGGACTCATCACAATGTGAGCCATTAGCTCAATAGTAGAGCATCCTAACACCAAATGGGAGGTCCTAAGTTTGAATACTGGTTAGTCCATAGAAATTTCTATAAAATTCAATCACTAGTACATAAGAAGAAGAATAAGTACCCTTATAATTTTTATTAATACCAACAAATCATTCCTCACATGTAGGTGAATCAATGATTTCAAGCTCGTCAACATGTATATGTACCTCAATCTCATGACCCTCATATAAAACCATTTTATTAGATTTATTTAGTGTAAAATATTTAAATTTTCATTAGGAGGAACAATTGAAGGATTGACCCCAATATTAACCCCCTCAACCTAATTTTTTTTTTATCAATCAAATCCTTAATCAATTATTCCTTAATCCCATAAAATGTTGAGTATAATTACAATTAACTCTACAATTTAATAACAAAATTCTTTCTCATTATATCTTTTGGGAATAACCTTAGATTTATCTAATGGCCTAATAGGAGGAAGTGTAATCATGTTTGCACTAAGTAAATTTTGAAGCACATTTTACAAAGGAAAAAGTTGGAGGCTTTAGAGTCATAATATTAGAAACATTTATAATGTATAGTTTGTACAATGGTCATTTCCATTATTTTTTACTATCCTTTTGGAAATAATTTTTCTTTTCAAATTTACAAGGGTAGGATGATGTAGATGAAGCATTAGAAGATCCATAATTAAGTGTGGTAGCCTCTAACAACTTTAGTTCTTAACATTCATCTCACTTGCACATGCAAATGTTAAGAATGTATATACTTTGTAGATCCTTGTTTACAGTCAAAAAATCTAAAATAATAAACTTCAATCCAACATTCCCAATATTTGCATTGACCAATTTCAATATTAAAAAATAGACCCAAATGGAAGATAATACAATCATTTAATAGCATAATATTTTAAATTTCATGGGAAGAACTTAGCCAATAACTTATCATCATACACAAAATCCAAATATGTAGCACTAAAGAACCTTGAATGTGTCATGGGATCTCCTTTAACATTGTGCATCTCAAATCTAGGATCCAAAAATCCAAGAAAAAATGGATATGTAAAATTTTCAATAGAAATTGAATTGTGTTTGATTTTTATATGTATGTCTTTTTTTGTTTCCATTAGGTAAGGAATCAACATTAATTTTCATCTCAACAAGCCTTTAAACATTAATGTCAAGGGTAGATAGAGGCACACTAGGATTAAGGACATGAATGAAAGTGGCAAGATGAGAAATGGAAGGTGGTGTATAAATTTGTCGTGACATAATAAATGAGTGTGGAGTGACAAAGACTTGCGTAGGAATATCACAATGAGGGGAACATGGGAAGTGTAAACAAAACTAATGAGAACTAATGTGGAGACAAGAGAACTATGTGCATCATAATAAGTAAGCATGAGATGAGATCTAGGAAAAATGAGAGGATAAATTTGGGGAGATTTGGTGGAAGGAGAAATAAATTGCATAAGATAGATAGGAGTAAAACAATAAGGAGGAATACATGAAGAAGAAGCTTGGGATGGAGGGAAAATGGCACATCACTCAAAGGGATTGTTGAGCTTATCCTTTTACCTATTTAACTTTAAGTACTTTCTTTCCACATGGCTTATTAATCAACATAGTATATGAAGGAGATCAATCATTGTACTAGGATTAATATTACTAGCCAAATTTGCAAGATCCAAAGAAAGGTTGTGTGCATCAAAGCTATATCTTGATTACCATTTTCTCAACAAGGGCCTCATGGTCAAATGATTCTTCTCCATTATGATAAATTTAGTATCATGCATATTCCCAATCATACCAATTTTAGCTTGATTCACAACCATGGTGGGATTGAACTATGACTTCTTACTAGGAAAAGAGGATGATTTTGGTATTAGAAGGAAATAAGGATCAAACAATGTTTAGATTTGATTAAGAAATTAGACAATGAGAAAGCACTTAAATCTAAAAACTAAATAAGATTCAAGAAAACCTTTATGGCCAAATCGTAGGACATACCAAATTAAATGGCTTTGCCAAAATGAAAAGAAAATAATTTCTTTAGAGTTTCCTTTTCTAATTAGCTAGGATAAATAAATACAATAAGTAAACACACAAATTACCTTCGAACATAAAATTGAATTTAAAAATACTAGACAAGCACACTATAGAATTGACAAAGAGGGTTAGGGTTTTTAGCTTCATTTGTTATATGGAGATATTTTATTGTAATGTACATAATCAATGATATGATTCTTGATTTTTTATAAGATTTAATATTATGAAACCTTAACAAACCAAGATATAACTTTCATGGTTCACTCCTACATGTATGGAATTTACATTTTCATCTACAAGTTTGACCCTAAATTTGTAGTTTTAAAATTATTTTGTGACCTTGACCCCTACACTTCTAGTTTTTAGGAATTTATTTATCTCCATTTCTTAGACTATGTTGAGAGCCATTATAATGTTTTTTTGCACTAACTTTGGGAGGAAACTCACTTTTCCTTACTCAAACCCTTGGATTGATTTTAAAAAATTGAACAAGTTAAAATACATGCCAAATTATACAAATGCAAGTGCCTAGGTATTTTATCCTTGTAATCTTAAAAGTTGATGTAATACTCTAATGATCAAATCATATGCTGATCTATGATACATATGGATCGATATCTAAATGAATTAGAAAATTTTCTTTTATATAACACTGTACCTCTAAAATTTTAATATTTCATGCTCAAATTGTTGAGAAATAACTAATTGGAAGTATTTCAACTTGAGACCATATTTAAATTTGGATATATAAATGTGTGTGCCAAAGAAACAAAATGAAAAGAACAACATTTGGATCTATATCCTTGATATGTTTAAAGCTAAGTCTACTCTAGGCTCAAGTTAATGGCTAAACTTTTGCAAATAAAAATACAACTTGGTTTGTCTAGTACATATGTGTTTAGTTTATTTGTTGTGTTATTAGTTGGATGATAGTTAAGGTGTCCACTACAAAATGGTAGATGATGGGGAGGTGATGTTGGAGCATTCTGACACTTGAAATAATGTTGTAGATGCATTGAAAAGGTGTATATGCATTGAAATTATAGACCTCTCATCCCCTAACAAATAGATAGTTTTGATATTCATTTTTCTCATGAAAGGTGTTTAACAAGACAAAAATATATGCAAAACGGGGAAGCAAAATACTATATTGAAAATGCTTTAAAAACTTTCAAACAAATGCAATTTGAATTGAACAAATTTAAAAAAAATTGCATTTAGGGTTTCAAAATTAAACAAATAGATGCATTTTGAACTCTAAAAACATCGAATTTTACATACCTAGTGCTCAATAGTGCTCGATATGCAAACTGGAATGATGAACTTTGAAGAGACGAACGAAAATTTGCTTTTGCCAGAAAGAGAAACCTTGTTTGGTTGCTATCACGGTCTCTATTCACCACGCGCACCAGGGATAGTGACTGACTGGTAAAAGAACAAAGTAAAAGTGACAGTTAAAATGAAACAATTTTTTGTTTTTGTCATATTAAGGGGGTTCGGTCGAACCCATGTTTGACCGAACCCATTTGAATATGTTTTTTTTATTTGGGCGTTGAATGGGTTTGGCCGAACCAGTGAATTGGTTCGGTCGAACCATTGGGTTTAGCCGAACCCATTCAGTATGGTGAAAGGAAAAAATTCAAAATTTTCTTCCTCTTAGAAAGTGTAAACCACTATTCTAAGGTAACCCCAGGACGCATCCTTCCTAACAGACCTCATCAATCCCATCCACCCTCTTGATCCTGTGGCAAAGGACATTTGAAATTTATTGTGATCTTTTGATACTTTTGGCTTTTGTTTATCATCTGAGCTCCCTATCATCACTTGTCAAGGCCACCATGAACTATCATATTATGGTGTGTTTTGACTAGTAAACATAGGGGCATATCTTGATCTTTTTTCTTTGTTGTTGTCTTCTTGGTTGTCCCACATAGTACCCACCAAGATCCCTGAGGTATTGTGTTACGCTGGGGCATCCTTTTGTGCTTGTGGTTATCCTGATGCCTGGCCCGACCAAGGTCTTCACGACTTTGGGGTGTTGGGATAGCCTTCTTGTCTGTTGTATTTTTTTTACGCATTAGACACTGATCTACCTTGGTTTGCATACCTTGGTACTTGGTATCTTATGCTATAGCAAAAATTAGTTCTCCGAAAATGGAAAATTACATTAGGATTGCATTTCATGATCAATTCCGTTGCATTTCATGATATTTTCCTCCATCATTTTCATTCTTTTCATCCATCTCACATCTCACTCCAATCCTTATCCATTCAATCTAGCACAAATCATCTAATCACATCCTTGGTCTTGTTCCCAACCTTGTTACAAGCCTTGATCCAATCATCATCATTGTCATCATCATCGAGATGTATCCTTCCTTATCCTTTGGTGTTGTTTTGGGATGTATCATTTCCTCATCAACAACACTTTCATCATAATCATTGTGATGTATCATTCCCTCATCAACAACACTTTCATCATCACTTTCACCATCATCATCATCAGGAAGTCTCCTTCCCTATCCTTTTGTGTTGTCTTGGGATATATCATTCCATTCTCAACAACACTCCATCCATCATCAACCCATTTTGGCTTGTAGCTTGACTGGGGAAACATCACCTTTGTCCTTAAATCCATTTGTGCTTCCCAATCTCCTATCACTTATCATCCTCTCTTATCCATCACTTTGCATCATCTTCCTCATCTCCCCTTTCATTGATTTCGAGAGCACACCCGTGTTCTCTTGAACCCGCATGTCTTCTTGAGGGGGCATCCTCAATCCCTAATATTCATCTTCACTCCCATCATCCTTCTTCCTAGTCACTCCTTTGATGATTGAGGCATCTTTCCCAATCTAATCATCTTCTTCTTGGTGCTATCTTTTAATCTTTTTTGAAATGATGCTACTTCGTAACACCATCTCAAAGAGGGGCAAAATGTAGACATCCAAATTTGACCACTCCCATATGGTCAATTTTGTCCCCTTTATTCATCTATTTCATCAATATTAATTAAATGACTTAGTTAATTAATATTTCCCCTTCCTCTAAGGTTTCTAAAGTATTTTCATTTTTTCTTCTCTAAATTAAATAAATATATCAATTTATTTAATTTAGTCATTTAGCCTTTTTGAATTTAAATCAATCTTAAATTCCCTCTTTTCTCTCTCCTTGTCACATCCTCCATGATCTTCTTCTAATATGGATTAGTTTAATTAATCCACGATTAGGATGTGCACACCTTTAATCAGGATTAATGTCACATCCTTCATATTTGGCCACTTGTCTCTAATCCTTCATTAATCTTCTTAATCACCTATTTGCACAACCTTAATCTAATCCTCATGCCATTTCTGGTATGTCCTCCAAGTCAACCTTTCATAAGTGCTTTCTTTTTTAAGCCATGACCTCTTCCCCATGTGAATTAAAAATTCACATTTATTCATTTAATGCATTTCTCTTCCCCATGTAAGTTGCTGGAAAATTATAAATTCCTTCATAGGTCACATCAGTCACATGGGACAAGGACCTCCTTTATGAGGGCCTTGTCTTATCCCCAAGGTACTCCCCAATCATGTGAATTTAAAATTCACATTTATTCCCCCAACAACTTCTCTCATCCCCATGATGATAAGAGAGAACTTTCTAAAATTCCTCACTTATCACCATCACTCTTATATGGGGACAAAAACTGCCTTTTTAAAGAGATTTTCCCCTAATCCCAAGGTAATTGCAAGTACCTCCACCTCACATGTCCTCTTTCCACATCACCTATCCTTGTGACACCTCCCCTTCCACATGGCAAGATACGAGGACTTGTGAGTCCTCAACTCACCACAACCCTCCATCTTGCCATTGGCTAAATCCTAGCCATTGAATCCTCTAGAGACTATTCCCTTAAAATGGAAGATTTGTCTCATTAACATTCATAACATGCACTCATCCATTCAAGCTCTCCAACTTTCAAAACTTTCAAGAACGTGCATTCAAGCTCTCACACCTCCATTGTTGAATCTTCAAGCTCATTTGCATCCATTTTGCTCATCCACTCACATACCCATTTGAATCATTTGAATCCTCATTGCATCCTCCTCATTTTGCATCCATTTTCATCATATTTTCCATCAAGGAGCACACATCAAATCTTCATCAAAGGGCCAACCAAGAAGATCAACTTAGACAAGGTATATTTGTTGTTTCATCTTTCTTTGTTTAAGTTCAACTTAGGCTAATCTTGAGGTGGTGTTGTGTTGTTTCTCCTTTGCATTTCTTTGTTTTTCCATCTTTTAGGTTTAGTAAATAATGTTTCATTACAATATGCAACTAACAAAGAATGGAAGGGAAGAAGATCAGGGAGAGATGAGGGCTAAGCTTTGGGAATGGAGAAGAAAGAAAATTAGGACACAAAACAAGAAACACAAACTTGAAAAAAGAGAAGGGAAAAATGAAAGGCCAAATGTAGAAAAGAAGGCTAGAAAAAAGAGAGAGGGAAAACACAAAGGACAAGCCACACGAGGAATTGAGGAAAGGGAAAGATGAACAAAATAAACAAATGGGGAAGTCATAAGGTGGGGCGATTGAAAATTGTTTCATCTCCTTTCATTTTTACCCTCTTTCACACAATTGCTATCACATACATGGTACACATGAGAAAGAGTACATTCACAAAGAAGGTATGTGACATTTATAAAATAAGAGGAAGGTATGTGATAGGAGAAAGAGTACATTCACAAAGGAAGGTATGTGACATTTATATTGTAAAGAGTACATTCTAGATTTACCATTTTATATTTTTACAATCGCTCCTTTAGATTAATTAGCAAATTTTATATTTACAATTTTAGATTAAACCCTAGATGAAATTTAGTACAAACAAACATCCCACCACATTTTCCAACACACAAATCTTACACTATAAAAGCATGCAAAAGAACATCAACACTTCTTGATCAATTATATAGGTATTTATATTTTACAAAAATCTAAACCCTCACAAGCACATGATCAAAATTATACATGTCTACATCCACATATGAATGCTTAGAAAAACACACACACATTTCAAACCCTCACAACACATCTACACATGCATATGCCCAACCAAACACAAACCCTTAAAAATATATGTACATAGACAGTTATAAACTCACTAACCCACATGCATAAAACCACAAGAACACACCTATCTATAATACACGATAGAAGTGAAGGGAACTAAAATGACCCTTCAAATATATCTAATGTGCTTAATAAATGAATAATTTAATAGAACACAACACTAAATATATGAGTTGACTATGTAAATTGATTGAAATGACTTTACTAAAATATAAATCAAACATGAGTTGAAATAAAAAAAATGAGATTCTTAGGGTTGCATACCTTGAAGCCAAGGGAGAGTAAACTTTACCTAATGTCATTGTCACATAGACCTATAACTAATAACTTGAAACTAGATTCTATATTAATGAGTTGAGATAGTTAGAATCAAAGAAACTAAGGGTCCAAGATAGAATCATGACAATGGCCTTATCAAGGGATAGATCATGTGTCGATTTCTATGATTATGTCCTAAGTAGAGTTTGAACTTTAATATTTATAAAATGTGTTTATGTGATAATCTTAGGTAAGGAAAATAATGGAGGTGCTAAGGATCATTATAGGGTTTCCATGCAATGGTTGAAGTTCTAATCTTCCTTGTGTAAGGTTAAAAATTGCCCACTTTGCAATCGTTGCCTTACATTTATATGCTCACCATAGTGCTCATTGGACCCTAGTATGTATTAGGTCCACTTTTACATATATTTGACCTTTCTTGTAATCATAAAAAGATGATACAAATCCTTGGAAACCTATTCCCCAACACCCTAAGAATTTTGAACTATTGTGTCATCAAAGGATCTTTAGCCCATGGGCACAAGTCGCTAGAGGAGTTGTGCTCCCTAGTGCAAAAGTCCAAATTTGAAAGACAAGAAAGTCATAATTCACTATAAAATCAGCATGATTTCATTTATAAGCTTCTTTTACCCTCCAATCACTCATAAGGTGCAATTGTGAAAATTTTATATCTCGTCTCCACCTCTAACACAAGAAAGTTATAGGAAAACCATCAAGTAAGAGGACAATGAATGAAGGTTGTAGATTAGAAGTTCATGAGAACCCGTTGAGAATACAGGTCATAGAATCCTTCTAATTTCCTTCCCTTTCTTCTATCACCATATTCATTCCTTTAACTCATTCATTTATGAACCATTAAGAACCATTTTGTCTTCTCTCTAACCATTCCTAAATCTATTATTATCTTTATTAAATAAGATCTCTTTTTCATCCTTACACATCTCTTTGCGATCATTTTCACATCCTATTGACATCATCACTCTACACACTCTTTATGTTAATTTCCTTTTAAGGTTTGATCTTGTATTCACCCTTATTGTACACAATAACAGCGTCAAAATCACAAGTATATGCATCTATTTTTCCAATTGATGCTATTGTGGAGGTTGAAACACACCATTAAAAGATAGTTTGAGGCAACAAACATGAATATCAAAATTATGTAACAGGATATAGAGTGGATGGGATTATTCAATACGTGGAGACAGCTCTGGTACTGTTACGCTGTCCAATAGAGTAATGGTTCGGTGAAAAGTGTTGGTATTTGTTTACATGATTGACAGGCAGTCAGCGAGGGTGTTAATGATCCCACATGCGAGAGAGGAAGAAAATGAGGGAGAAAGATGGAGTAGAAGATGGAGGAGAGGGGCACGAGTGAAGCATACTTACCTGGGCGGGGTCAATCGGTGATCAGGAAGGCCGATGGCCTAGAGAGAGCACCTTCATTGCACTTGGAAGGGGGCTCTGTCTAGCATCTCCCATTGTGGAGAGTGCACGTCATAATTTGTGACAGAGGGAGCTCGCGTTCGCGCGGCCCCCACACAAAACCAATTCAAAGAAGCATCTGCTGTCGTTATTATTTATAGCAGTTCATTCAGTAGCTGTTGAAATTTGCTGTTAAGGTCTTTAACAGCCGATTTGGTTTGGGAGTGCAGGAGCATTTTGTTGCAGGCCTCCCTGCATTAGGAGGTGCAAAAATAAATTTTCTGCACTACCAGCCATTTTTAAGATCCTTTGAAAGAAGGGAAGGCTGACAACACATAGTCGAGGTAAACAGTTCCCCAGAGATTATGGAGCCCTTGCCAATCCCTGAGAGTTCAGGAGAAAGTTTTACCTTCGGATCCTTGACATCTTCAAGAGGTGACTCTGAATTTGAATCATTAATTAATGTTGGATTGTCCAAGGAGTCCATATCAGCTAGCTGGAATGCCTTCTGACCTAGCTCAGAATTTGTTGATGTCATGTCATCTTGCAAAATTTCCTTGTTCCCGATGTCACTGTGTCGGGAGGGAGCTTGCCCTCTATTAACAGTATAGGGGAGGCGTCTTTCCACCATGAGGCTTCCCGTTTTCTATGTGATTTAATGCTTGGACAATTAGCAGCCAAATGCCCAATGTTATAACATCTTCTGCAACGAAATGATAGCCCTTCCTTATCCAAGGGTTGAGTCCATCCGCGCCCATTTGCTTTCAGAATTATTTCTGCAGGGAGATCTTTAGAAGTATCTATTCCCATCGGAATTAGAGCAAAGGTAGCGTGAATAAAATCTGTTGAATCTTTGTCTGTAGTCACAAAAGTTCCAATAGAGTTTTCAAATGCTACAAGGCAGGATTTAAATCAGTAGTGAAGGGGAAGATTTGACGGCGGACCCAAACATAATAGAAAATGATTCGGTTGGGTGATTGAAATGTGAGTGGCATGATTTTAGCACTGATATATTCTTTCGATGACCATAAATAGCTCAGAATGGTGTTTCTATCTTTCTTGCTATCAAAAATCACAATGAAAAAACCTCTGGCACAGAGATAAATCTCTATTTTCTCTTCCAATAGAAGCTTCCATGCTTCAGATATCCATTTGTGCAAATCTCGGAGGCTAGGCCATAAACGTTAGAACCTTCCAATTAATCCGTTCTCAATAAAAAATTATTCATTTTCGAACAATTCTTTCTTTACATCTGCATCGAAATGGGTTTACCAGAACAATGAACTAACCTTTCGTTGTCTTTACCCTTAGGAGCCTTATAATATAGAGCAGGGGAACCCCTGCTTTGGCCGAATCCAGGAATGATATCCTAGTCGCAGAGAAACCCTTCCCATCGGACGGATTCTTAGCCACCATGGTCTACCGGTGAAAGACTTTCGCAGGTCCATGCCGCCCATTATCGCTGGATAAATCACCAAAAACCCCACCAGAGCCAGCCGACGGCTCAACCACGAGTGGTCCTCTCAGCGCAGAATCCTTCAATTTTGACGCATGAACAAGGAAGGCGCAAAGACCCACTGTCCGCCTGTGAAGAACGACCGAGCCCATTGCCATCAACTGCATGGGAAGAGACCGCAGCAGCAGCAGCCAAGCTTGCAGCGGCGTTAGCAGAGGCCCTCGCGCCTTGAAAACTCCCGAATTTCGCTTCCATCGGCAGTCCCCGAAGTCTTAAATTGTCGAAATCAGGGGTGGAACTGAAATCTGTGATCTCTTTAGTACAATCTTTAGGGTTATAGATGGTAAATTTATACAGAGGATAAATTTAACATCTGTCTCATCCATTCCACTTATTACAGTCATAGAGAGTAGAGTTATACATATATATGAATCCGCCCCTCGCCATACTAGTTTAAAGCGGATATTAGGATAGAAAACCTCAAAAGAATGTTTCTTTGAGTGTCATTCTGTACTAATTGACATACTACGGATAGAAACCAGCCGTGTTCATAAACTACAGTAAACAGAGTAATGTATGGTAAGGAATCTACTTATTGATGAATGAGCATAACCTAGTACGGGTAGGCTTTGCATCCTCGTGATGCAGTATGGCATCTTTAGTAAGGGATTGTGCTGGGAGTTATCTTTTATTTGTACCTTTGTCATCAATGAAATGTAGTCACAAACAGAACAATATAATGGATAGGTTGTGTATGTAATCCCATTGGACAGTTAAATGAATACATTTGATTAGCACTTGTTTTGAGCATGTTTGAGCATTAAAAGTGTTCAGAGATTCACTACTCTTCAGCTAGGAGTCTACTTTTTAAGGACGACAGAGAACTATGTTAGGGTGTCTTTAAACCCATAAAAATTTGCCTCTTATTATAATCCAAAGAATATATGCGAACAAGATTAAAACCAAAATACTTAAATTCAATGATTGAACTGTAACACATTATAATAATATAACAGTAATAAACCCATGAATGCTTATATACAGTGCTTATCTATAACCCTAGTAAAAGATGATTGTAATACCATTGTTTTGGACTAGTAACAAAAGGTTCGAATCCTTAAACTCAAGGAGATTGCTGCCTGTTCATTATAGGCTAAGTCTGTCTCATGGTTTGTATGCTGCAACAGTGGTATAATGGGTTTATACACAATGCTTGATCCATAACCCCAGTAAAAGATAACTATGCTTGTAATACCATTGTTTTGAATAAGTTCTAACAAAGAGTTTGGATTAGTAACAAGAGGTCTAATCTTTAAACTCAAAGAGGTTGCTGCTTGTTCATTATAAGCTAAGTTTGTCTCATGGTTTGGTATGCTGCAACAGTGGTATGAATCTAGTGCAGGGGAAACATTGCTTAAAATGTATCTTATGAGTCATGAATGGAATCAACATAAATTGTCTATGTTGTTATTTCAATTGTCTTATCTCTTTGTTAATGAATGTATCTACTTGAACTGGTTTTGTTTTTGATAGAGGTAAAAATAGGTTTTCAAGGGACCCGAAACTCTTTACAATAAAAAACAAGGCTGTAGATAGAACAACCGACAACCAACCAAACACTAGCCCCCAAACAAGACCCGTCAAGATTTACATTTAAAACTACTCTTGTGGGAGCGAAGAGTCATATCAAAAGAAGACCTAGATAAATTTGCTTTCTTGCCCTTAACAGTAATCCAGCCTTCTTCCACTTGTGCTGCCTTATTCTGCCAAGCCAACACACTATTTTCTTGAAGATGAATGCCTGCAACCACAGTCTTGGGGATTTCATCATTATTGTTTAGTGCAGGCAATGGCGAAACAGAGGAGCCACCAAAAATCATAGCTGGAGCGCAGTCACTAGGAGTGGCATTCATGGACCCAATCTCACGATCTTTAGGGGTTTCAACATGATGTTCAACTTCAGCAACCCCACCAATTGAAATATCTGAAGGGGATACCTCACGAGCTTGTGATTCCGATGCAACCACCTCAGAAAAGCTCCTATGTTGATCAACGTTCTTCTCAACCGTATAATGCTATTGAGAGGCACCTTTCCACCATGAAGTCGATGCATTTTTCTCAAATCCACATTGTGCAACAGCGTGACCTGTTTTAAAACATCTTCTACAATGGAAGGGAATTCCTTCATAGTCCAAGGATTGGACCCAAGAACCCTTATAAGTTTTAATTAAAATCTTAGCAGGCAGCCCTTTTGAAACATCCATTTCAACCAAAATTCGGGCAAAGGTGGAATGAAGTATGTCAGAAGTAGCAGCATCTACCAACAAAAAATCACCTAGAACATCACCCACTTGAACTAGTTTTGTTATACATAAGGTACAATAGCTATAACTTAATTGTACCTTGTCTCCAATGTTTGTTGTTACTTGGTATATGCCTTAACATCGATTGTATCTACTCACAAATGATACATACCTTGTTTGGGTGCCCAGTGAAATACCTAAGTTCTATGATTGCACACAATTTTCTATCGAAAGCTTTCAAACTAATTCTAGTGGTATGTGGTAAGTGCTGGAAAAGAATTGTGGCTGGACCACGATCATCCCGTACTGTATACATAAGTGGTAAAGGAAAATGTGATTCATGACATATGTTCTAGACAGTTGCTCTATTCTTTGAGGCCCGTGAGTCTGTTATTTTTTTTGTAAACTGATTTCTTGTGACTTGTATTTGGCTGCTTCGGCCACATCTATAAGCTTGCTGCATGATTATAATGCCATAGTATGAAACTAGAAATTGTAATCAAGTGTAGTGACATGTTCTAACAACAAAACATTTACTATGATAAATGTAATGGCTGAAATAGTTCAGATATGTTTGTGCAAAGAACACTACACATTGTGTATTTTTACCATTAGAAGCGAGTAATAATAAATGGCAAACTATTTGGGGAATGTAATGTTGGGAAGGGTTGCATACCTACCTAGAATGATCTGATATGAGTTAAGTTGCTTCAATGAGTAGGATATTTTTTTATGTATTTGCATGTTTGGATATGGAAGGAGAAGTGTTGTAATTCTTCCCATGCACATAGTATGTCTGAGGTCGAGTTGTTGATAGTGAGTAGGAAGGGATTCTATGGGACCTACCTCTCATCACCTATCACCAACTTACTCGCATGGTTGAGTAGTTCTAATCTTGTCATCTGCACTAGTTACCTCTATTTTCTCCCTATGTAATTCTTATTTATGACTCCATCTATAAAGGGAATGGTCCCACATATTAAGTGGTGCACAAGGAGTTGAGTTGCTTGTATGGTTCATAGTAAAGTGCTATCATAATATTCTCTCTCCTCTTCTTGATAGTTCAAATGATGGTATTAGTTGGAATAATCTTGATAAAGTGAAAAGAAAGTATTATTTGCATGAGAATAAATAATTTCGAGTTTTAGCACATTAATAAACATATATTTATTATATTTATGTTTAAGAACTAACTTGGTATAGGTACTTAGAGGCTGCACAATGTGATATTGTTGTTGCTTTTAATTTGTACTTCTATGTTAATTATAATATCAATATTATTATTTGTAAGCAAGTACAACTTTATGGGTGATAATTGATTGGATGCGTGAAAATTTTAATTTAAGAAGTGTAAATAGTATATTATGTTTATTTCTTATTATGTAGAGACGAGAGAATAAATAAAAAAGAGATTACATTAATTATTATCTTAGCTATATGATGGCATTTATGCCTAATTACTTTTATTCATGCACAAGTAAATTAGTGTACATAGCAACTAAAATGAATATGTTTAGCTCTCATAACAAAACTACGAAGCTAGACATGATCAAGCATAACCATTTTAAATAACATAGACATTAACCCATGAGTTTTTAAATCATAGCTTAAAAAATAGGTCGTGACTCATTTTTCAATGACCTATCAATCATTAAGTGTTTTGCCATACGTAATCAACATTATGCATAGGAGGAGGGATTTTTTAAAGGAGTGTATCTAACATTTATAGAAGAGAAAATTTTACATTCTAGATTTATCATTTTACATTTTTACAACTACTATTTTAGATTAATAATATATTTACATTTGCATTTTTAGATTAACTCTATATTAAATTTAGTAAAAAAAAAAATGCACCATATTTGCGCACACATAAATCTTGATTCAAATAAAGACTTTATTTGGACATAGAAACATGCTACAATAAGAGCAATGGATACATTAGAATAGATAAGATACACTAGTCTCAAGATGGGGCAAGTATACCTAAATAAATAAATGAACAAAATTCATGAGATGTATCAACTCTTTGAGTTTTAAAATGTCATATTCAAGCTAAAAGGAGACTTAATTGAATGAATTCATTGGTATTTCCTCAAATATCCTTCCACTTGTTTGCTCACAATCTTCGTTTGAGCATCTGTTGTGGGTGGTAGTTGGTGTTGGATGTGAGATTGATTCCTACCAAAAGAAATAGATCTTGCAAAAAAACTCAAAAAATGGCTATTCCAATCACCCATGATACTCTTGATTAGTCCATGGATCTTCAACACTTCCTTAAAGAATAGATCAACAAATTGTGGTGCCAAACTATGAAGAAATAGAAAATAAATGTCCATACTTCATGATTCTATCTACAACAACACATATGCAGTCCTTACCTTATACTTTAGGAAGTCTAGTGATGAAATCTATTGAAATACTTTTCCACTTCAACTGTAGAATAGGTAAGGGTTGCAAAAGACCAGCTAGGAATGCTTCATCTATTTTATTCTTTTAAAAAATAATGCACTCTTATATGACTAAGGACACCATCTTTGAGTTCCTTCCATGTGAAACTTTCCCTAATCTACCTATAGGTCTTGAAATACCTAGGGTGAACCGCTAAGGAGGTATTATGAACAACTCTTAAAATGTTTCATTTCAGTCTTGATTGTGGCACCAAGTAGATTCTTTCCTTGTAGATAATGAGCTCATTACGTACAACCATACGCTTATGAATTGATTCTTGATTCAATGTCAAATTCATACACTTGGAGTTTTCTTACCCATTTTTGTTGCCACTTATTCAAATAATTTTGATTGAAAAAATACCTCAAGCTGTTGTGATCAATTTTGACCATAAATTGATCACCCACCAAGTATTACCTAGATTTGGTTAATGTGTGGACAATAAACAACATTTCCTTACCATTCATGGAGAATAACCTTTCCACCTTTGTGAGTTTTTTACTCTCAAATGCATCATATGATTTTTTTGTGGATTAGGAAAAGATATCCTATATCCAACTAGTAGATTAACTAAGATAGACTTCTTTTCACTTGCCCTCTACATTCGAACACAAACCAATTAGAGTTTGATGATTCGATAGCTTCCATAAGGGAGATCCAATCTCCTAGGGTTTGGTTCTCTTGAGTTGCAAAGAGGAGAATTTTGATGTGTGTTTCAACAACCCTATTTGATATAAACCCTACATATAAAAATGTGATTTATCGCATAGACAAAAAATTGAAATTCTTGGAATAATTGCAAATCTGGAAAAGGGATGCAAAGAGGAACCTATGGTTGAGAGATGAGTCTAAATTGTAGGGGTAGGGACATGGGTGCCCTAGACTAGAAAGTCAGCTTTTTTGAGATCTGTAAAACTTAGATGTTGTATTATAGTTCAACATTGTATTTCTTGTTACCCCCTATTGATGAAACTTTCGAGTTTGGATCGCACACTTGAAAAGAGGGAAAATTATTGTGTTGTATAAGGAATTGCCTAAGTTAAACCCCATTTTTGTGTTTCCACCTCCATGTACAACAAATGATGATGATAAAGAGGGCTTACCCTAGGTCAAGCAGAGGCCAAATAGTAATAATTGACTAGAAGGACAAATGAAAATGGATAATATTACCTTGGTATGAAACCTTGGTCAAAGTGATATCCACACCATAAGTTGCCACCAAAGGTTTTTTTATGGATGCTTGAATTGATTGATAGACCTACAAGAGGTTAGTCCAAAAAACACAATAAATCATTATAGTTAGCACATATAAGATAAATCAATACATCTTCATAATAAGTGCATCATAATATCTTCTTCATAATTGCCTTATCTCTTTCTTTCTTTCTAATGTTTAAATGAGAATAAAAATTGTTTATATATGTATCTTGATTGATATTTTTGATATTAGGATGACTCAAAATCTTTTTAATTCTCCAAAGGCCAACACCAAAACATTATATTTAAAATATGTCACCTTTAAGGTCAAGGGCTCCCACGCCCTAGACCAAGTGATTTTTATCCAAATTTATCAAGATGTCAATGGTTTTAATATATTTTATCAATTTGGTCCCGAAACAAATAAATTACTAATATATTTAATGTTGTAGGAAAAAATAGGGTGTCCATGTAGTGTGAAATTGTTAGTGGTGAAAATTGATGATGCTACAACTTTGCATAAGTATTGCTCCAACTCATTTCTTGATGCATCACATTCTAAAACAAAGGGAACAAAAAAATTAGGAATAACTAATATGGAGCACAAGCTCATGAATTCTTTCAATTTGTCAAATGCTCATCATATGAATGTGTTCCATCTGAAACCTCCCTTCTTAGTTAGATCAGTTAAGGGGGAGACCAATTGAGAGAACCCATTAAAAAAAAATCTATAGTAGTTGCAATGGTTGAAGAATCCATGCAACTATATCAAAGTATTTAGGGGAGGCCAATCAAAAATTTCTTTGATCTTGTCCATATCCACATACACTCCAGTTGCACTAATGATGTGCCCCAAATATAAAATCTCTATCATGGTGAACTCAAATTTGGACTCCTTTTCAAAAAGAGTAAATTGTACCTATAATTCCCAACACCTCATCAATATGTCATAAGTTCTCCTCCCATGCTTTTTTTTAGATAAGATAAAAGAAGACATGGACAAAATTTCTCAATTTCTTGTGGAATATTTGGTTCACTGCATGTCTAGAATGTTTTTGGGGTGTTTGTTAACCCAAACAACATGACCAAAAATTCATAATACCTAGAGAGGCACCAAACACCATCTTGTGAATATCCTCCCCTTGGACTTGGATATGATGGTTGATCGATTTGAGATCTATATTTAAAAATAAACTACTCCATGAAGTTTTTCTATCAATTCATTGATCTTAGGGATTGGGTATCATTTTTTAATATTCATCTTATTTAATGCTCTCTAGCCAATGCACATCCTCATCGTGTCATCTTTCTTCTTCACTAGAACTAAAGACGAAGAAAAAATATTTGAATTGGGTCTACTATCCCCATCTACATAAGTTCCATTATTTCCTTTTCAATCTCCTCCTTATACCTCCTAGAATGGTGATAGGGAGTACTAATGATGGATTTAACACCCTCCTCCAACTTAATGACATGCTTAAGGAATTTGTCTAGTAGTCTCCCTAGAGGAATGTTGTTGAAGAATTTATTCTTCTTGTCCAAGATGTTTTATAAATATGCATGATATTTTTTCTTACCTTCAAAGGATTTTATCAGAATCACCAAGCATTAAGTTTCTCACGCTACTTTCTCATGATGAAAGATTATCTCTATTTTTTTAGTATATAAAATTCTTGGTACAATCCTCAAAGTATCACTTCTTTCCCTTCAAACTAAAACTTTAGTTCCATGGTCTAGAAATTTTGTGTGATCTCACCTAACGAGTGCAACCATTAGATAAACACCGTCATATATGTGTCCCCTATGCTTATAACATACAAATCATCCTTCATATCATGTCCTCCTAAATTGATGTTTAATTGAGAGATATTTCTAGAATATTGGATAGTGAATCCATTGACCACCATTACATTGAACCCTTTGACATCCTCTATTTTGAGACCTAACTTTACCACCAACCCCTCATCTATGAAATTATGAGTAGCACTAGTATCAATGAGTATAGTGACCCTTTGTCCCCATAGAACCCCATGGATGTGAAAAGGATTGTACATTGGAGTACCTCAAAATGTAGCAAGGGTGCCTCCCAAAATTTCTCCTTCATCTTTTGAATTGTCTTCTTCTCCTTCAATCTCCATTAGGGTTCTTCTTCACTCTACGGTGCAAATTATTTAGATATCAATTAATCGCTAGACCTTTCCTCAATTTGATGCACCTTGTAGTTGAATCATAACTTCTTCCTTCTCAACTCGTTCCTCACCTCAATGTTTGGCAATGATGGAAAATTCTTGGGTTGAAAAAACTTTATAAAAGATAAGACTTATATAAGAGCCACCTCTTTAATACATGGTGCAACATATAGAAGCCAACACTTGAAGTCTTATAAAGACGTAGTAAAAAATAATGAAGGCCGATTTGTATATATATTATGCAAAGTATTGAGGCTAACTTATGCATATATTATGCAATGTATAAAGGCTGATTCATATAAGTATATGCTTGGTCAATGCATGAGAAATATAGCACACTATATAGTAACCACTCAAGTGGATATTAAGGAACATTTAAATCTTTTGATAAAGTGCAAAAGGAAACATGAGATTACAACCTGTTGTGTAAAGTGTTTAATACACATGAATAAAGGATATGGACCATAGCAAAAGGATGTGCTTGGTCAAAGCTATTAAATGCACTATAACTAAGGAGTCGATTCATCCTTTACATGTCAATTGAGTAGTCTATGACTGAGTCGGCTATGATATGTGTTGCATGTTAAATATTGACTAGTTTTTTGGAATACCCGTAGCCAAAAGAATAGGAAGATGGCTAAAACTTGGTGCGATTATATGAATACTCTGTTTTCTGTAGAAGTATTTCTCTCTAGCAATTTGATTCTCATCTTTTGAGCATGTGCATATTTGAAATAGTCTTGTGTTGTTATCATGTACAAGGAGGTTGATCTGTAGAATACCAAGTTGAGTATTAACTTAGAATGTTGCCACCTTTTTGTTGTATGAGATGAGTTGACTTGCATGCTTGGGTGGTGTCAACTGGTTTACCTTTTCCTTAGGCATCAATGTTTCATTATTTTGTATAAATAGACGAGCCAACTGTCTCATTTGGATGCACCATCTATAGTTTCATTATGTTGCTTTTATTCTGGAGTTGTATTTTCTGAGATAGAGTTATTTTGTGAGCATGGAGAAAGAGGTTATTGTGAGGTATTGCACTGAGAGATTATAGTAATTTGTGGAGGAGCCTAGTAAGATGTCATTGGAAGGCTGAGAATCAGATTAGTCTATTGGATTAAGCAAGCAACAGGAATGAGAATATATGCTCCTTTTATTTGTATTTTATTATGAAAGAATAAATGTCTTGATTGATTTGTTTGGAATTGCATGAGAATGCTTGCATTAGTCGATACAACTATTTGCTTATGGAAAGGAAAAGAATTTGTTTATGATTTCCTTATGTTCTATATACTCCATAGAAAGGTGGCATTAAATAGTATTTATACTAGATTTGGTGAAAGTCTTGAATAGCTTGAGGGAGTGATTAATACTTTGTATACCCTATATGGGAACTCGATGTTTTGATAAAGGTTAAAAAGGTTTTGAAGGGACAGAAACCCTTTACAAACATGAACACGGCTGCAAAAAAGACAGCTTACAGCCAGCCAAAAAACCAGCTCCAAAACAAAACTCTTCAAGATTTACATTTAGCATTTTTCTCGTTGGAGCAGAGTCATGTCAAAAGGAGGACTAGAGATTTTAGCTTTCTTTCCCATTACAGTAATCCAACCTTCCTCCACTTGCTCCACCTTGTCAAGTCAAGCCAACTCACTATTATCCTGAAGATGAATGCCTACCGCCATAGTCTTAGAGATTTCATCATTATTCCTTTGGGTAGGCAAAGACTTATCTGAAGAGCCACCGAACATGGACGTCATGGCACTAACACCAGGACTGGCCGCCTGAGATCTAGTCACTTGTTCAATAGGGGAAGCCATAGCAGCCCCGCCATTTGAGGCAGTCGGAGGGGACGCCCCAAGAACCTGTGGTTCAAAAGCAACTACCTCAAAAAATCTCCTATGTTGATTAGATTTCTTCACAACCGTATAATGTTGTTGTGAAGCACCATTCCACCAAGTAGCCTTCTTAGTTTTTTTCTCAAATCCGCATTGTGCCGCAACATGTCCTATTTTAAAACACCTTCTACATCAGAAGGGAATTCCTTCATAATCCAAAGATTGGATCCAAGAACCCTTTGAAGATTTGAGTAAAACCTCAACAGGCAATCCTTTTGAAACATCAATTTCAACTAGAATACGGGCAAAGGTGGAATGAAAAATATCAGAAGATTCCTCATCCACCAACAAAAAATCACCAAGGGCTTCACCCACATCCTCCAGAAGAGAGTCACTCTAGAGGTGGAGGGGAAGATTAGGCAACTTAACCCATATCGGAAGCTTGTTAAAAGTTTCAAACGTAGGGTTGAAATCTGAATGCTAGGGCTTAATCATCGACAAATATTTGTCCTCCCAGCTAAAAAAGTTGTCACATAATATTATATTTTTGTCCTAAGCATTATCAAACTTAGCTACAAAAAACCCCTTAGCCATGGGGAAAATATGCACTTTACTAGAAATCAGAGGCTCCCATTCGGAGGTGTTCCAGGAATGCAGCTGGGGAAGGAAAGGCCAAAAACCCCTAAAGCGACAAATCACCCCACAAGCAGAAAGCTCAACAACATTATCGTTTATTTCTTCTTTTGTCTCCTCCTTAAGCTTCATAGATATGGCGTTGGTAACTGGGATAAACCCATCACACGACAGTCTTCCATGTCTTAAATCTACTTTTATCCCCTTTTCTTTCACCACAATTCCTCTTCCCCTATTCTTCTCCCCACTTGATCCTGTGGGGGTCATGAATAATGTAAAGTTGTATTAGCAAGTTTGTCATTTTTGAAAGGTAGTTAAAGATGAATGGTCACCCCCATTCAAAATTCAGTTTGGGACCATTGTTTTTTGAAGTAAACATGTTTATAAGCCTCAACCATCTTCAAGGCATGGTTGTTGAAGATGCTTTTGGTGAATAAGATACTTTTGCTCTGGTTTTGTGTGAAATTTATGAGTTTCCTTGTGTTTCCAAGCTCTATACGGCCCTGTACAACAACATATTGATGTAAGACTCATGTTAAAGGTTGTGGAATCATGTTAGCTCTCATTTGATTCTAATTTTATTTTTTTTCATCAAGAAATGAGGAAGAACAAGTAATTTTTCTATAAGTGGTTTTGTAAAGTAGGGTTTCCTAGGGTTTTGAAAAAAATTATGTAGAAGCAGGCCATTCCACAGTAGGAAAATTATGAAAATTGGTGGAATGGGCCTTGTAGGAGTGATTTTTTATGTTTAGGGTAGTTGTAGAGTAGGGTGAAGGTGTTTGTGGTGTTTTAGCATGCCCTAGTCTAGCAACTCCATGTGCTAGGCTTAGTTTTGATAGAGATTAGATATGACAACAGGTTTTGGTGAAGTTTGGTGAAAAAAGATGGTGGAATCTAACCATATGTGACTGCTCAAGCATGTTGGAGATGAGTTTAAAATTTTGTAAGGTGAATTGAGAGTACTTCCTTTGGAAAAGTGGGCTAATTAGGCCTAAATCCAGCATTGCAGGTCGGATTTGAGAAGAATGTTCTAAAACGACTTATGAAATTAGTTTGATATGTTGAAAGATAGGCTAATGGGTGCCTGAAAGTGTATAGGTTGTGTCCCTTGTTGACCTTCTCTAAAATATATAATAAGAAAAGTGTGTGTGGACACCTACAAGCAAGTCAGATTATGAAGCAACCACCCCTCAAGAGGGTTTGCAAACTTGGAAACTAGTTGAACTTGATTTTTTTAAGCCTAGATCACCTTGCTTTGCATCATTCTCCTTCAATAAGGGAAGCCTGAAATTGATGAGATGGAGGGAGTCAAGTATTGTACTAGTACTCTTCCCTACAATATGTTAAAACACACCATAGTTAGCATTGATTCATATTTTCTAAGGTAAACCATGGTGCATGCCACAGTCTACACTTGCATAATGTCAAAATAATATATGATATCCTTTTTGTTTTTTTGTATAAATGCATGCATTATCATAGTCCATTTAACTTGTGCTTGAGATAAAAAATTGATTTCCATGATCTAATCATTATTGATTTCTTCAAGGTTCTATGTGCATGCCTTAAAGTATATTATGAAATTATTCACAATTACTCTAACTATTATTTTTAAAATTAGTTTTTCATTCTTCTTGTTTAAATTTGGTTATCTTATGGCACTCTACTTAAACATGATTTGGTTCAATTGTCAAATAGTCAATAGTAATTTTACACCTCATCTACATGAAAATGTAGAAAACATTTATATTATTTTTATTGATCAAGTTGAGTCTTTAACTAGTAAATTGGATGATGTTCGAGAATAATCCCTCATCAATAGATAAATACATATTCATATGCTCTAATGAAAACTCACTACCAAAACAATCCACTACATACTATTTTCAAGCATAACAAGATGCTAAAAATTTCTTCAAAATGATTCGACATAAGTTAATGCCTTAAGTCTACCATCACTTGTGAGAAAAAAAGACACACTACTTCAACATCACACGTTTAAATAGTTAAATAATTATATAGTAATTTTACTTTTAGTCTTTAATAAAAAGTAGTAAATAATTGACCTATTTTTATTAGTCAATTTTACCTCTAACCATTAAATTAGATAACATTTAAAAATAACCATGAAATAATTTCATCAATTCAAAAAAAAATACAACATAATTGAAATTTTCTTTTAGAATAATTATCTCTTTTCCCTCAAAATGATTATCACTTGAATCTTTTTTTATCGCTCTTGAAACACTTGCAACAAAGATGCATGAATATTTTCCAAGAGTTGGATAGGAAAAGTGATTGTAATCTAATTCTTCAACTCTTCATTTTCTTGAGTCAAAACATCAACTTAATTCCTAGTCAAATCACTTAGATAACATTTAATCATTTATTGGCTAAAGTTTACCTTTAATCATTAAATTAGATAACATTTAAAAACTAATATAGATATCTTAAACACATCTATCTAAAAAAATGTTGAGAGATATTAATTTTGAGCTATTTTTTTTAGTTAGTCTATTTTACATATGAACTATTTTTACTTATTACATATATGGAGACGTAAATTTTGTGTGCTACTTATTTTTTAAATATTATGTTTATTAATAAATATTAATATTTTGGTATTTAAATAACTATCAAATAAGATAAAATGTAATAGTTTTTTCCAACACATTCATACCATTACACTCCACCCCTTGCTACCATTATAGAATATCTCTCAGCATTAATCACCAAGAAATGATGTCATCAATTCTGAAAAAGAACAAAATGGTTGAAAATTTATTTTAGCATAATTATTTCATTTATCCTCAAAAATTCAAAATTATGATCACTTGAATCTCTTTTTATCACTCTTGAGAGACCTGTGACAAAGATGCACCAAGATTTTCCAAATGATTGTACTCTAATTCTTCAATTCTTCATTTATTTAATCAAAACATCAATCTCATTCCTAGCAATAGCAATTAGATAATCAATTACTAACATGACTAATTCATGATCTCCCATATGATTAAATAGTACACTCTAAGCTTTGAAATGTTTAGATGGTTCATCTAAAATTACACTAACTTTTCTAATAAGACACATCTATTAGTATGATTTTAAATAAGTCACATAAATAAGCTAAAGCTTAGAATATGATCTTAAAACCATTAGTGTGATTTTAGATAAATCACCTAAATAAATTAAAACTTGAAATATGCTCGTTAAACTAGCTTGTATTATAGACTACACTCGCACTCATTTTCTAGAAACTCTTCTCAAAATTTTAGTTCTCGAATAATGGGTTTATGTGTTACGAACATCATTGGATTATAGGTAAGGTGGATGCCTTGTACACTTATTTAATCCACAGTGCTAAGGGTGGATGCGTGAGAGACAATAAAACAAGCATGGTTCAGGTCTACCATT